>JANPWN010000361.1:0-21500 GCA_027406425.1 Blastocystis sp. subtype 8
ATCGGATTGTGGTAGTGGATGAAGGTCATGTGGTTGAAGAAGGAACACATGAAGAGTTGTTGAACAAGAAGGGAGTTTATGCTGCCTTGTATGAGAGTCAGGATACGACTTCGTCTGCTCCGGTGACTCCAGTTGAAGAGCATCAGACAGAAAATGGAGAGAATGAGGGAGAAGAGAAGACTGAAGAAGACACTGAAGAAGAATATCCTCATGTATCAATGAACCAATTACTAGCTTATGTTCCTCGCTACGCTTGGACATTCTGGGTAGGATTCATTGGTAACTTTTTCCGTGTTGTCTATCCTCCAACATATTCTTATGCTGTCTCCCAAATGCAAGAACTTCTCTATGCCTTTGATCTCAAATACTTCATGAGTCGCGGATGGATGTGTGTCTGGCTTATTGTTCTTGCTTGCGTCTCAGATGTGTTTGGCACTATGCTTCATTGGATTATGACGAGTATTCTGGGAGAGAATCTCATTGCGGAACTTCGAGTACGTCTTCTGAGGAAATATCTCTCGATGCAAATGGCTTTCTTTGATGAACCCAAGCACTTCCCAGCGGTTCTCACATCACGTGTTGGAATTGAGTGTCGTCGAATTCGTGATATTCAGGATCAAAGTGGAATGATTGTTGAGAATTATATGATCGCCATTGTCAATCTGATTATGTGTTTTTCGCCTCTTGGTAGTTGGAGGTTGGCTCTGGTAGCTTTGGTTATGACTCCATTCTTGTTGTCGGTTGGCTATCTTCAGTATATGGTAGTAGGAAGAACAACAGAGTTGATTGATTCGGACTTGACAAAGGAGTCCGGTGTGATCACCGACTATTTGCTGAACATTCATACTGTGAGAGCTTATGGACTGGAGGATACCCTATTGAAGTCCATTGATAAGGATATGAAGCCAGCTGATGAGAAAACAAAGACTCGAATGATTCGTCAATCAATTGGTCAATTCTTCACTCAACTCATTCCATGTGTGTATGTGATAGTAATGTTGAGTGTTGGATCCTTGTTTATGAATAAGGGATGGATCACTTTCACACAGTTGTTATTTGTGTATATGACAGTGTCAACCAGTGCATCCACAGCTAGTTTCACAATTGCTTTTGCTGCTTCACTCAAATTAGCGAGAAAGGCAGCTGATACTGTTGTGGGCATTCTGGGTCAGACTAGCGAAGATGATGCTGCTCGGGAGATCAAAACAGAAGGTCAGAATGGTGATATTACCTTCAAGGATGTTTCATTCACTTATCCTACTCGTCCTGAAGCACCTATTCTCAAGTCTGTGTCCTTTACTATTCCCCAAGGCAAATCTGTTGCATTTGTGGGTCCTAGTGGTTGTGGTAAGAGTACCATGATCTCTCTCATTCAGCGACTTTACAAACCGTTGAGTGGGACCATTGAATTGGCTGGAGTGAATGTGGAGACTCTGAATCTGGATTGGTATCGCGCTCAATTGGGTGCAGTTAATCAGGAACCTGTTCTATTCAGTGGTACGATTCGTGAGAACCTGCAGTTGGGTGTGAATCATGAGTTGTCAGAAGAGGAGTTAGAGGAGGCTTGCAAACAGGCTCTCTGTCTGGACTTCATCAATGAGATGCCAGATCGATTTGAGACAGATCTTGGAGCTGTGGGAAAGGCTGTCTCAGGAGGTCAGAAACAGCGTTTGGCTCTTGCTCGTGCTATTCTTCGTAAACCATCGATTCTGCTGTTGGATGAAGCTACCAGTGCTTTGGACAGTGAGAATCAAGAGAAATTCCTGACTGCTTTGGATGCTTGGAGAAAGACTTATCCCTGTACTGTGGTCACTGTAGCACATCGTCTGAGTACCATTGTTGATAGTGATATCATCTTTGTTGTTCATGAGGGAGAGATCATTGCAAGTGGAACCCATGAAGAGTTGCTATCAAACTGCGATTTCTATGCCAATCTTGTAAGAGGTCAGTAGGCTGAGTTTGTTTGTTCAATCACTCTTTTTTCCTTCACAAGATGGATTGTTCTGGGAATTTACACTTGTCATTCTTTTCAGACTATCTATCGTGCTCTATTCGAGAAAAGCAACCTTCACAGGAAAGGAAGCTATCATCACTGATATCACGAGGAAAAAAATTGAGAATCAAACAAGAAGCAGAAAAGGTGAGAGTTAGTGAGAAATTTCACTTTTAGTGCTCCATCGCCCAAATGGGTGACTTCTCAAAGTATCTCTCTAGTCAAGAGCAATTACGTGACTATCAAACGGGGGAAGTACAACAAAATCCAAACTTGTTCGGTAATCCTTACAGGAAAGTGGACAAGAAGAGGAATGCGGGAGTTTGAGTTGATCGCTGAACTTATTTATAGAATATTCCTTCATCAGTTGACGAGTGTTATGATATCCTTAGCGATCCTTTCTCTTTAGTCCTTCACCGTACTTAGTGATGATCATTCTGTCTTCTCCTTTGGAGAGAGTCAGCAGTTGTCTTCATCCAGTCGAAAGGGACATCGTTCAGAGCGATCACTTCGTGGAAATACCTCAAAAGCTCTCCGAAAAGGTCATTTAATGGAAGAAGAAACGGAAACGGATCAAACATCAACAGAAAGGGATAGTCCAAGAGCAGGAGATCAGATTGGATCCTATGTCTGGAAAGGAAGTCGTAAGAGTCTTCTTTTTCACTATTTCGTTTTATTTTGGTCGAAACTCTGTGATCAGGAAAGGATTGTTTTTAATGAGAAGTTGGAGGATTCGATCCGGCAAGATCTAAAATCAAAATTGAGTGATAACGAAATTGACGTTATCACAAGATACATTAAAAAACGTGCTCTTTCTCTTATGTGACATACTACTTGTTTGTTGGATGGGTATCTTTTCAAATACCTTAGAAAACACAGAAGATCGAAAGATCCAATGGAAGTACACAGGGAAATTCCTTCAGATTGGTGATCTTCTGTATAAGAATCCAGTCACAGGGATAATTCAAGTAGATGGATATAAATGAATAACTAGAAGACATATGAATGTATCCAAAGAGTTACGAAGACCCAGATGATTGATGGTAATAGTTCGTTTTGTAATTTAGAATAGGAGTACTCATGTTACCTATAATCAAAGGATCGCAATATAGAGAACCTCATGTTTTACTGATTCACTGCTATCGTCCTGCTGTTGAAACTTATGTATTATCAATACCTGCAGGTGCAGTTTATGTATCGATTTGACACATAGGATTGGTAGATCCGGGAGAGACACCACTGGAAGCAAGTTATCGAGAACTGACAGAGGAAACAGGTTATATTGGAACCCATCTCGATGTAGGAGTAAAGAAATTTCAATTAAATAGCTCGATCTGCCCATTCCCTACTATCCAGATCCATGGAAGAGTAATGAACAGCAAATGCTTTATGTGATGGAAATTGATATGGACCGGGAAGAGAATCTGCATCCTCGACAACATCTGGGAGAAGAAGAAGATATTAAACCTGAAATTGTTCCAATATCACAGTTGTCGTCGTTGATTCATGGTGCTCATTCTTCTGCTCCTTAACTGTAGATACTCTGGAAAAGGGCCAGTTAGTCTCCTCGCCTTTATATATGTTATCAATCACACTAAGTTCCCAGTCTATCTTTTCAAAGATAGATCAAGTGTTAGCATAGTTACATTCAAATCCTCTTTGTTGACTCTAAAATGATTTCCCTTGTTCCCTATGAGCTGTCCTCTGATAGCAGTGAGTCGGATTCAGAAGAGAAGGAGGAAAAGGTGGAAACAGTAATGAAGGAAACTGTTTGCGTTTAAAAATAAGGCATAAACTTATAGAAGAAAGATGAACCCAAGAAAGAAGAAGATAGGAATATGAAGGTATTACCTTCATTTAGTGAAACTTTTGGAGATACTGAGATTCCTTCGTTTATTAAGCGAGTTAGAACAGTAATAGGTTAATAGTAGAGTTCAGATGTAGGAGAAAGATGATTTCATACATTATTTCAATCTCAATGAACCTGCAAAGAAGATAGAAAGTGTAATTATGAAATTGAGGAATGATGAGTAGAAGGAAGAGAAGGAACTGCGTGAGAAGAAGGAAAAGGAAAGCGAAGAAAAGGCAAAGAAAGAGAAAGCTGAAAGAGATGAGAAGGAGCGTCTCCAACGTGTACAAGAGGAGAATGCACTGCGTGATGAGATGTACAAATGTAGCTAGAGAGTGTTCTATCATGAGTATAGTGAAACGTGAAGGGAGAGAGAAGATCAAGGAGAAAATGAAACGTCAACGCTTAAGTGGTCAATCGGGTATAGGAGAAGATTTCCGTCGGTGGCGAAGTGACGAGGAAATGGTAATGAGGCAGCAATATATGTAGCAATGTTTCTAGACAAACAAGTCACACTTAATCAACCTTCACATTTCCAAATAACTTATCGATGAAGATAAAGGAAGTAATAAAACCAATAGCACCTGTCAAGATGGAGAACAAAATGGAAAAAATGAGCAAATATCCGACACTCTCCACAATGATTAGTACATTATCTAATTTCACCAGCATACTCAGATAATAAAACGAAAAAGCAAATGCATATATTCCAGAGGATGCAGGAGCAATGAAGCTCATCCACCACCAATGATAGTTCTCAGCGCAAAGCATGGAATAAGTGAGTACAACCGAGATTTCGGCAGTTGTAATAATGAGAATAAGGAGCACAATAAAGAGGAAGCTGAAGAGATAGTAACCACGTCCCATCCATAGAGAGGAAAGGAAAAAGAAGAGCTCGACAAAGATCACTCCAAATGGAACCACCCCTCCAATCAACATGAGGGGCAGATTGCGAAGATACCATGGTTGGGGAGGGATCTCTCGAGGGATGGCAGATGTAGCAACAGGAGCTTCAAAAGGCTCTCGCTTAAGACCACGTGAAGCACCAAAGATGATTAGGGGGAAGGAGAGACCTAACCAAATGAGGATGAGTTTTATCAGAGAGAACACAGAGATGGCTGTTGTGCTCTGATGAGAAGATGCAATGATATTCTGGATGAGATAAATAACAAAGATAAGACCTAAAGATGAATGAGAGAATCAAGGAATACAAGGAACCAGAGTACCAGAGAGAATAATCACTCTTTTAATATGCTTCCCTCCAAATGAGGTGTAAAACCAAGTTGAAAAATATCCATTAATGTAGGAAAGGAGAACAAACAGTACAAGAAGAATGTTGACAAGAGTACCTCGATTCTCTGGTGAGAATGCACCCAAAAATGCAAGTATCATTGTCACTACAACCATCCACAAAATCTGAAGACCTGACCCCTGCTAATCAATCAACCAATATAATGTATACCACTAAGGAAGAAAGAAAAAGAAGACCGTGTTGAGGCGGACGGAATACATCAGCATGAACCATCTTCCATCCACTGTCCTCTGTATCAACCTCCTCGTCTTCGTCTGTCGGTAACTACTTGTCAATCAATCAAGAGACGAAAAACACGGTTATAACGAGCGAAGTCTTGATAGAGTGTACGAAGAATGATGAAAGCGACCATTCCCTAGATATGAAATAGTGAAAAGAAAGATACAGAAAGGAAAAGAACAACAAGAAGAGAGTTAATGATGCTATACCAATGAATGTTTGCTGTTTCCTCTCTGAAGCTGTTATTATTATAAATATCAAATCGGTGTTTCCAATCAGTATTGGAATGAATCCATTCAACAGAATAAGAAAAGATCACATGTACCTTCTATCCATAAATACAATTCCATAAACACACTCCATCTGTTTCATGAACACCTTTTCCACGAATGCTCATGGCTGGAACCTTCTCTTTGGAACACATAGTAGGAACATCATCTCTTGACTTATAATAAATACTACAAATGATCAAAAATAAATGGCAAAACCTTCGAGGAGAAATTTCAAAGCCAACTATCACAAAGGCATTCTCTGCCTCCTTGTCATTCACATAGATCTTGAAATCCAAATGATTATTTAGAGCATATCCCATTACAGTACTGTTGCCCATTTGGACAAGAACTCCACCAACAGGAAAACCATGTTCATAATCAGAGTGCTCATCTGACACCTTAACTCGCATTACACCAGGGAGATTATCGACGAGAAGTTCTGCCACGTATTCATTGTCTATGAAGTCGACAAATTGAGTTATTTGGGACTTATCATAGTCCGTTTCAGCTACAGTAATACCTTTGATTGAAAAGGATTAAACATCAAATACACTCTTGATCACGATTCACATATACGTTATAAACAGAATTCTCAATGCGATTGGCTGTAATCAGCTCGCCTAGAGAAGAGGATTTATGGATCAGTTCTGAAGGCTAAAAGTGATAACAGCAACAAAAGGCAACCCTTGGAAGAGGGAGATAATAATACTCATATGGAATGAAGGTCTTGGATGAACTAAGTCCATTCACCTTCAAGTTGAGGATGTCATCTTGTTTGAAGGCATGTTTGGAACTTGGCAGGAATCCAGCTTGTGTTATGCTGAATAGAAGCAACGATATGAAAACGACGTATCTCATTTCCTTTTGATTTTTTCAAGTTGGAATAAAATTGCTTCTATTTATGGAATACGATCAAGGCTGAATAGATGGAAGCAACATAATAGGATCCTTTTCTTTACATTCTTGACATATCGCTAAGCAACTTTGAACTCAAAACGGAATGCATGATGGATCATCCTACTTGCGACTCCTGGATTCCTTGACGAATCTTAGTTTTGTTCAATGTGAATCCAATCTACACCTACCCAATCTCCCAGAAATTTCTAGAACATTCTGTACTCTTCTCTGTCAGTTGCGTATCACTTTTATATTGACGTAAGCGATTGACTTTGTGTATAATATCCGATGAATGAAGAGAATCCTCCTGTGGATCCGAAAGAGGTTGAGAGCGCTCTAAGGAAGATCAGTAAGATAGCTGAAGAAATAGAAAAGATGGAATGGAATTATGAGCGGTTGGTTAGTAAGAGAGAGAAACTCCTGTTACAAGCTGTGATTGCTTACTGGAAGAGTATTGCTCTCAAGGATGATTATTTATACGATATCAGACTGAACTACAGTACTTATGAATATGACTGTGGTATGTTAAACGAGAATCTTACAAGAGAACTGTTGAATCTTGATGGTGTTACTAGTAATGGAAACGAAGAGATCCGAACAAAGCGGAAGGAACAAGTGAAGCGTATTTTGCAATTACAAGATCAAACAACGATTCTGCATAAGAGGGCAGCTACACTTTCCTTGTTTTATCGTTCTTTTGTCTCGGCTCCTCGTTATCAAGCCCTTCTGGCCCCTCAAGAACCTGCCTCACCCATTCCTACATCTCCTGTCGTGGAAGAGCCTCCAGATGAGCCAATCAATCTCCAGAAGCATGCTTCTCTAAAGCGAAAGAAATCAGTTCATGTCATTCCTGTCTTGTCTCCTCAGGAGTTCGAAGAGGCTCGCCGACGTGCAGAAGAGGAGAAAAAGCAAATGGAACTGAGTACCGAGGAGCGAAAGCATCGGAAAGCAGAAAAACGCCGTGCGAAGAAGCAGGCAAAGAAGCATGCTGAAGAGACCAGGAGGAAAGAGGAGGAAGAGCGTATGGAGATGATGAAGAGGAAAGCAGAAGAAGAGGCCAAGAAGGCTGAGGAAGCAAAGCGCCAGGAAGAGGAAGAAGCGAGGAGAAAGGCCGAGCTTCAGAGAAAGGTCGAAGAGGAAGCTAAGAGGAAGGCAGAGGAAGAAGCGAAGAAGAAGGCCGAACTTCAGAGGCAGGCTGAGGAAATGAAACGACAAGAGAAAGCTAGACAGCAGGCTGAAGAAGAAGCCAGAAAGCGAGTTGAAGAGGCCAAGAGACAGGAAGAAGAGGCTAAGAGAAAGGCCGAACTCCAGAGGAAGGCCGAAGAGGAAGCGAAGCGTCAGGCTGAAGAGGAAGCTGAACGTCAAGCCGCTTTAAAGCGGCAAGAAGAAGAGGAAGCGAAACGCCAAGCTGCTATGAAACAAGCAGAAGAAAATAATCACTCAGAAACAAAAGAGGATTCTGAAGATAGCGACGATATGGAGTCAGACTCAGAGAGTTTGAATAGTGCTGAAGTGGATTCAGCCAAGCCTGATATTGAAGAAGAAGATGAAGACTTGGATTCGATTCATAGTGATTTTAATCCCAAATATCAGTGGTTACGACAAGATAATCAACTTCATTTAATTCTAATGAATGTTGATTTTGATCAGAAGTCTCTACGCTGTATCACTCGACCAGCCAAACCCACACCTAAGGTTATCATTCAAGGATATCGTATAGAAAAGGATGATCGGCCTGTTGGATACTATGGACTATTTTATGGTTCCCGTCCTTCTTATCGCTATATTCCCTTCACTACTGTGCTAAATCTACCTGATGTTCCGATTGATCTGAAGAAAGCTCCAAGGGCTACTTATTATGATGATCAGAATATCATGCAAATTACCTATTCTATTCTTCCGGAACATGTGGCAAAACCTGAAGTCCAGAAGAGCTATAAGAGACCTTCTCCACAACCAGCAGTGGAAGAGGAAGAGCCACCTCGGTATTATGTGAATAATCCTCTATTCCCAGATATAGCGATGAGAGATCGTCGCCCTAGAGTGTTCAATCATGATCCTCGATATGACGACTATGATTCAGATGGTGAGAGTGGTTACTATAACAGTCCCTACTATCGAAATCCTTACAATCCATATCGTCAGAGACGACAACAAAGAACACCTTCATTCTATCCATTCTTTGGTAATGGTTTTTGGTAAATTTGTTTGTTTGAAATCAACAAGTTAACTTCCATTCCCCGGATACGCATGCAGTGGTATTAGATTTCTTGCCTTCTTGATCGATTTCTTCACAAATCGCTTTCCTTTACCACCATATACTTCCGAGCTCTGTACAATCACTTCTGAGATGGGTTCTGTTTCTTTTACAGGTTCTTTCACTTCCATCTCCGCCACATGACGCTTCTTCGAGGTAATAGGTTGTACCTTTTCCATCTCCAATTGTTCGAAGAAAGCCTCCACTTCATCAATTGTATGGGTTGATTCAGGACGCTTTAAATGAAACATCACTTTCTTTGGTGTTGTGTTTAGAGAGGTTGGTTTCACCAAAGCAGAATCTTCACTTGTTACGTTTGATATAGTCTGTTGAGTCTCTTCAGGGGAAACTGTTTGATTCATTTCATTAGAACAACGTTTCACACTCAAATCAATCATCGCTGCTAATTCACCTTCAAATAATAAAGAACGCATCAGTTCTTGTTCTGCAAGAGGGACCCAGCCCCTTCGAACCCACTGCAGAGCTTCAAAAGGAATAATGCGATTCATAAACAAGGAGGCTGTATCAATCGATGAAGTATCTGAAATAAAATCATCAGTGAAGATCACTATTAAGTGCGCTTGTGGAGATGAATAGACAGGAATTGATTGTAATGGCGAAGAATTAATGGTACCTCCAGCTAATGGAACAATAGAATAATATGGAGAAGATGGATCGATAAAATGAAAAGTATATCCTTGTAATGACTGTTTCCGACGTGAATTAGGCAATAAGTCAATATGAGCAGACTCTTGTGTTGGTTGAAAGCTATCCAATTAAAAGGAGCAAAAATAAGCACTCTGTATATGCTGGTATTTTGAGAGTAGTGTAGTGAGTGTAAATGGCTTCAATAAAGGAGGGAGTCACAAGTGGAACTGCATCAACAAGAGCCTGAAGAATCTTTGGAGTCACTGAATAAGAGAAAATGACAAAATAATACCATCCAGATGGTCAGAAACTACAAGATAAGTAACGGTACCACTTTGATAATCAGGAGTATAATGAAATCCTATTATTCAATCAATGTGTTGACGACTACCGAGTTGCCTTAGCTTTACTTGAAGAAGCTTCTTCTGAGGCGTAGGAACTCGTGAAAAACAAAAGGCAGACGGTTTCCAATATAATCTAGCCATCATTGTCCAATCTCTTTGTTTACGAATAACTACATGATTTGCTCAATTGGATTACTCCATGATCTTCCTCTTTGGATAGTTGGGTTACTCTCAGTACTGCTGATTAAATATATTATTAACAACAACGCTCTCCATTCCATTTTGACCCATGCTTAGTTTGCATATCTGATAACGTAATTTTCATCACTGAATGGGGATTTGTTGGTTCATAGTCATTATCCACCTCAAGAGATATATGTTGGCGGGAGACTGCATTCACAAGCGTTCGAATTGTTGACGCTACTAATTACAACACAATGAGAATAGGCATACTGGTACCTCTTCCAATGATCCATTTACCACAGAACAAGGAATATGTTTCATCTGTGTTTTATTCTAAACCAAATAAATCTTCACGTGTCGAACAATCTTCAAGAATCCACATGAAAGGTTTTGAAAAAAACAAATGACCAATTGGCCCAAAAGTCACGTATTTACACATCCTCCACGTCCCACTTCTCTATAGGTACTTGAGTTTTATCTACACCCTTCTTTATCACCTCATCATAATCACCCAAATTGATGGTTACATAGGGCGCATTCGTCCTATGTCGAGCTAAATATCCATAAGTACTTCTAGTGGTTAAGACAAGCACGTCTGAAGAACTCAACAGGTAATTCTCCACAAGAGCACATACGAATCCTGGATCACCTTTTTGAACTCTCGCTCGATTGGTATGAGTCATATCACAAGAAGTAGTAATTACATATTGTGGATGCTTCATTCTAAAGGAATCCCTCACTGTCTCCTGATCACTCACAACATACCACACCACAGGCATATTCATCTCACGCTTCATTTCCACCAATGACTTTGACAGACCCTGATGACGAGGAATCCCCATAGGATATCCAGATTCATAGGCAGAGGTGATGGAGGAAGTATACCAATGAAATACCTTCACATCCTTCTCATTCAGAAAACGACCCCAACGGATACCCTCTCGACTCACTCCTCCTGTTCGAATGTGCACTCCAACTACATAGCGATGTTCCCAATCCACTTGCTTTTGAAATTCCAAAATCTTGTCTTGGATCCATAGACGAGGTACCATCACTTCACGATAGAGGAATCGATAGACGTGGTGAGCCATTTCCTGAACACTGAGGAGGGTTTTGGGAAGAATTCCATGATTACCCAACCACTTCTTTTCTTCACGAATTCGAACTAGCTGTTGCGTAGTTAAACAAGTTGAACGCATCACAATGAAACGAGTGTCTTCCTTGCCAAGACAGACATCTACAGGATCGAATGGACATTCATTCGTCTTCTCCACAATTAACGTTGTTGGATCTCTCTCCCATACTATCAATCAATAAGACACAATACAATTACCTTTCTCTTTAATCACTTCGAATTGAAAAGGAAGATAAAAATAGTCACGAAGAGCATCCCAATCATAAACAAGGAACTTCCGATTCGAACGAAGAGCAATTAGCAGTACTTCTGCGAATACTGCCAGATTGTTTCCTATTCCTGCAAATATCGGATAGAACACAATGTACTTCCCAACGTCATCGTGATAGTTAAAATGATCTTGTTGATAGGAAAACTCTTTCAGTAATTTGAGGCGATCTTGTCTCATACGAATACTTCGAGAAGAATTCGAAATGGGTTCGGGTATATGTTGTTCCCAACCCCTATTCGATTCACTACAATCAAAATCTGTTATCTTAAGATAAGATGATCTTAAAACCTGTTCCTCTAAAGGAGTACCTTTGCATGAAGTACTTTGAGTTTCTTCTTCAGCATCAGAGATGATATCCTGAACTTCCGAAGATGCTGAATTGCTGATAGAAGGATCTGGTACAATTTCATTCTGAGTGTCTTGCGATATTTTCCCCTCATGAACAACTGCACTGTCACTCTCCACAGCTTCACTCTCATTCCGAGTAGCTTCATGATCATTTGGGATAGTTGTATCATCCTTCCAAGATATTTTACTGTTACTGTAACTAGTTATCCCATTCTCCACTCGATTCTGAACATTATCCATAGAAGACGCTTTTATCACATCTTGGGGGTTTTGAAACACTTGAGAAATATCAGTTCCAGTTATTACAGGGTTTAAATTCGTGGAAGGTGTCCTCAACGTCGATTTTGTAGAAACAGGTACAAATGTATCAGATGATTCTGAGGAGAAGAAAGGAGCACGCTGTCCACGCAGACCAATTATATCAGATGACACAAAACGCCAATTCACGAAAAAGAGCACAAGCATCACGAGAAGTAACACGAACGCAGGAAAGATCAACACTCTCCAAAAGGATTTACGTCTTCGAGTGTTGGATTCACCCATGTTGAGAAATTGTAACAAACAAATGACAGTTACATATACACTAACAATACTAGTTGCTGCATCCGCTCTTCAATCTCAAGCAACTAGCACAGTTAAGAATCAGAAGCACAATAGTCACAACCAACATAATAATGGCTCCTGTCAAACTATATTCAGTAATGATCTCGAAGAGACTATCTCTGCAATCCACATAGGTAGCTTCCACACACTGAGCTCCAGTCTTACCAACACCCTCATAACCACAGCACTTCAGACTATCCTGAATGGTCTTCCAAGATTCAGCATAATCGGGTGTCTCAATCATGATGAGGGTGCTATTATCGATGAAATCAACAATAGCATTGCTGTCATCCTGACCCTTGATGGTGAAGAAAAGGACGAGGAGCACCACCGTCATCACAATACAGAAAATACTGCAAATCGTAATAACAACTGCATAAACGAAAAGGAAACAACCTCCACAAGCAGCACAGAAGCCAAGAATTGCGAAGACAATCAAAGCCACTCCGAACGCGATTGCCATTCCCAGGTAATCTGTAAGTGACTTAAACACTGGTGGAATCTCTGTTCCAACAGAGAGATAGATACCACAGCCCAAGACTGCAATACCCAAAATAAGCAGAATTACATTCATACAAATCATACAAGTCGATCCTTCCTTTTTATCCTTCGACATATTATTCTAATCACTAAAAAAAACTGACAGTTTAAACAGAAATGGCAATCCGTTTCACGGCAGAATCTATAAAGGTTGATTATACAGTCTATTATTAATAGACTTCAAGCACTGTGCGAAGTAGGGACAATCGAGTCTGTCTATTCGGTATCTTCGTTAGCAGATGTAAACGGTTTTCTCAGAAAGATGGTGAGCTATGTATGAGGAATATATTGCCCATACTATAAACTCATTTTGGGGAGTGTTGTTACGATTCTTCATTGTCGAACAAACAATCGAAATAGTTTGAATATCGTTCACCTGCTTTATCAAATCGCCAAGTGTTTGCTTAGTGATCTCCTGACTCTCCAATACCTTATGAGGAAAAGATAGTATATTGTTCTGGTCGATGATCCAGTTCGGCTAGGAGTGAATAGTACAAACCAGAAATACATGCTGACTGTGGATGTACTGAATTAGATCATCAGGTGAGTCAGCCCAGTTGATGATCCTTGCAAACTCACTGAGATCCATCTGATGATATGATACTTCTACACAATTCTCAATATCAGCTCTATACCTAATTCTATCCACACGAAGATACCGAATTGAATGCAAGAGATAGACCATCAAATGTGAGAATATAGGATTTGGAAGCTTGTTCATACATTCATGAATCTTATTGTACCGACCTGTTGTGAGATAACCTTCAATATTCACAGAAAACTGAATTAATGGACTCTGTAACTCTTCTTCTGTCAACAATTCCAGCTACAGCTAAAATTGACAACTGTTTCCTACTTCGGCATGAAATTCTGAAAGCTTGTTGGAAACAAGCATATATAGGAGATTCAGTGACTTTACCAAGAGTTGGCGTTCTCTGTCCGGATCATCCACACAGAATGTGTTATAGAGTTGAATAAAGTTTTCCATTTCGTCTTGCATCTTGGAAATTCCAATACATATACAGCTTTCAAAGAATTGGCCTACAGAGTGAGATCCGCAGCTATAGTTATTCTTACACTTTTCCTCAAGTGAAACATTTGAAGTCAAGATTAGGAGCTGATTAGGTTATACAGTTTTATCAACAAGTACCTTCACTTCATTCACAATCTTTCTCACCGTTTCGAAGTCATCTCGACTTCCTGCTTCATTTACGCTCTGAATATATGAATTTATGGACATCCTGTCCTGAAACAAACAGATTCTAAAAATTGCTTTACACTTAATCCTCCATTCTCACACCAACAAGTTTCTGATAGAGTCCCATGAAACGAAGTTCCTTTCGCCACTTGAACTTCTTCACCAGCTCGGGATCGCCAAGTTCTGTGATCTGGTGATTCCACACAGTAAAGGCGAGAGGCTCCAGCAACCAATACACCACGGGCATCATATATCTCCAAGGACTGTACCAAGCAGGCTTATGATACTCAATGAAAATAGCCTTACCACCCACAGGAACAGACATCATGATACGATTAATCACTTTCACCTTCGTATCATCAGGCACTTCGTGAAGCAAAAGGAAGGAGAGACTATTTAAGACAATGCATCGAACACTTACGCAGCATCATACTGCTTATCTTCCTCAGGATGATGAGTAGCAGCATCTTCCAGAATGCAACCACCATGACAAGGATACTGAGACATCTTACGATTACAAGAAGCCACCTGAATGGGCATAATATCACAACAGTTGTAAGTACCCTCAGGTCCCAGAGTCTTTGATACAGTTGCAACAAGCTTTCCATATGTGCTACCGCACTGAAGAAGCTTCTGGCCTGGTTTCAACTCAGAACAAACCATGTTTGCCAAAGGCTGGAAATAGCCAAATAGAATTGTCTGCACTACCAACTGACGATCTAGCATCTTCACATTCTTTGGCTTCACGTAACACCAAGTGTAGATCTTCTCCATATAGTCAGGGATCTTATAATCAGCAGGTACAGGTCTCTGCTCCTTTGTATACACTACAGAGGCAACCTGCTGCACTACTAAGCTATCAGTGCCAAACTCAAAACACAAACCCGGTGCGTTCTTACCGAGGGCAGCTCGGAGACTGTTTACTGCCAAAGGAACAGTTCTCTGTGAGATGGTACGCAGATTGAACATATTTGGATTTCTATGGGATCTACAGAGAGTAATCAATTGTAGGCTTGTAGAGTTCAATTCCCATGATTATCGTCTTACGAATGATTTGCCTCCAATAATGTCTTCTCTCGATACTCCGGGATTGGAAGAAGAATCAAATACTATTCCTCTCCATGATCCCAATTATGACTACTATTCAATAGACAACATCTTGGAGGAGGATGTCCTGTTAAAAGTGAAGCCCAAATATACCATCTTGGATGCAGAGTGTCTACGAGAAAGTGACGATAAAGGTAATATATCTACAAATACGGAATTGGAACTTCCTGCATGGATAGCAATTCCTCTTGTCAGAGATCATTGTGTCGAGTTACTAGAACCAGTTCCTTTTCGACAAAAGTATCTGTAGGGTTTTGATAGTGGTTTGAGAAGTAGTAATCAGTTGTGGGCTGAACCCACCGTAATCAATATTCGCTATCGTTGTCCGTCATTTTATGAAATGGGATCTCGATATGCGCAACTCTCACGGAATCCCTCTCTTTTGATTCTACTGTTGCGGTATGATATGGAATGGACATTTCATCTAGAACATTCCTAGATAGGTCCCAATATATCACTCGGATGGCAAGAAGCCGCTTCGACAAAGACAATACTGAAATGCTTAATAAATTAACAGAGTGAGTTACCGAACTGAGGATGTGAATTATAGCTCAGAACAGCACTTGTTTCATCAAGTTGTGAATGATGTAGTGGCTGAGAATGGTTGGTGGATGAGAAAATGTCAAGAAATGGAATATACAAATACTGAATTCGCTGCGAAGAAACGTCGTGTTTCATGAAATGTTGGTTAGCAACAAGAATAATCTAAACTACATAAGTATCACTTCTCACAATGAGCATCTAGACTCTCACTCAACGCAAGAACTCTTACTGGAATACTTCAACAGAGTTTCAATCAAATCCACATGAGTTAGTACCATTCGTCGACAGCAGTATCTGTGAAGACCCAATTTATCCAAAGCCGTTCTAGGAGAAAATGAAACAACAATAAGGATTTCCTACGCAGCATCCATATTTTCGTTTTCGAGATAGTTTAAATAAGCTTCCCACTTATTTCCTACCACCTACAATATTAGTCGAATCTAGTGCATAATTTCTACCTTTCCACATGTGAAACAGCGAATTGGAATAATCATGATTCGAAAGGATCCTATAACTGCACTTAGTAAAGGATAATTGAGAAGAAAACCAAATGAATACAGGAAATACAATACCGCGGGAATTTACTATAAAGCACACTTGTTCGTTAGATTCCTGAGAGTGAATCTCAAGTCTGCAAATAGAATGGTGTCAAAACGATGGTACGCTTGTAAGGAACTTTATGATACGGAAAAGGTGTATGTAGAGGACTTGGGGTATAGATGAGTTTACTTATTGATCAGTAGACGGATTGTAACATTATTCATTGAACCTATGAAAGAACGGAAAATCCTTTCAGAGGAGATGGAGTACATTCTGTTTGGTAATATCCGAGCTATTCTAGCAGTTCACGGAAGGTTGCTAAGTGAATTGACATCGTTTTGCTTTGATGTCAATGGAGAGGATCGTTTTGAATCTGTATGTATTGGGAAGCTACTTCTCTACTATACGCCATTCATGAGACTGTATTCAGCAGTAATATAAAATCATGTGTAGATATAAGGTATATATTCATTCCCAGAAGAATGTTTCTATGGTACTAAAGAAACTTTGTAAAGATAAGTCAATCAATTCATTCCTTTCTTCAACACTTCTTGATCCTCGTAGCAAAGGCTTACCATTACCAGTAAACAATGTTTGGTTCTTTGATTATAGAGTTATCTCATCAAACCAATTCAACGGATACCTCGTTATCGCCTATTATTGAATGAGATTATCAAGTATACAGATCCCTCTCATCCAGATTATGATTCCTTACATGTACTACTTTTATTCACTTCTCATATGTAGAATGCCTTAACTGCAATTTCTGAAGTTGCTACTAAGTGTGATGAATCACTTCAATGGGATGAAGACTCGAAGATTTTGATTACACTTCAAAATGTAATTTCTACTCATAACATTATTAAACCTAATCGGTATATTATGCGTAAAGTTAACATAACTGATTATGGCTTCATTACTAGTATCTGGCCTATCTATATGATGAGAAGAATGGCACATCGAAAACTCTGGTGAAAGTGTTTTTGTTTAATGATCTCCTTGTGATTACTAATAATTATGTTAAGGAAAAGCAAATTCAAGTTCTCCAAGTGTTTAAAACGATTCTCTGTAATATCTGTGTGGATGATAAAACCATCCGATTATTTGCTACAAATTTCACGGTGAGTCTGACATTAAAGGACGAGGAAGAAACTTACGAATTTTCTAGTATTTTCAAACGAAGTGGGGAAACTTCAACTACTCTCTGTGACATGTGCCATGATCACATTCAACCAGGTCGTTGCTGTATCTGTTCGAATTGTAATTTACTGATTTGTGATCAGTGCGGTGCCACATATGCAGAATTGGCACGTCGATTTGGAGATGAAGTCTGCAGTGATGATGAAGATATCCAAAAAGAAGAAGGAGTCAATTCGTATGCATCTCGAGACAATGGAGTTGTTTTGTGTCGATCTTGTTACTCTTATATTCGTTATGTTGCATCACCAGCCGATTCTATTCAGAAAGTGATCGAACGAAAATCCAGATTTATTCGGCCTTCTTTTCCTCGTGTATTAAATGATCCTTATGATCCCCTTTCAAAACTGCCTGCAGGATGGGGATCTGCGTTAACAGAAGATGGTAAATGCTATTTCTTCAATCCACTTTTGTGGCTCTCTTCATGGTCACTCCCAAAGGAAAATTGGGAAAATGATTGTCCTATTGGATACGCAAAGTATTATGATCGGAATGGAATTCCATTCTATTATGATGCGAAGACTAAGAAAGTGGTATCCAAACTGGGTACCAGAGAATGCACTAAATCGTGCTCGTGTTGTGGTTACTTAATTGACCGATGCTGTTCAATAGCATGTCCGTGTTGTAATTCGATTGTTCGAAGTTTTACCTGCAGTTGTTTTAACAAATAGATTATTCTATTTCTTTTTTTGGATAAATGATCACTCTCTCAGAATTCACCGGATTCTTATCAGTTGCATAGAATACAAATCCACTTTCATAAGGTGATAGTACCAACGCTTGGCGTTTATCGGTATTGTTAATAATGTAGATGGTCCCAATATCGTTGATTAAGATCCATTCTCCCCATTTGTAAGCCACTCCTATTTCCATTCCATGCCGTGTCGTATCTTCATACGGCTCTACTATATGGAGTGTCTGATTCACAATTTCCGCTGAACTACAATCACAGCACACTTCTACACCAACCTGTAAACACAGTACTGTTCTCCATCATATGCACGATAACGAAACCTAGAATAATCATGAAAACAAAAAGATACCATCCATTGCTTGTGTACGCTAATTCGATGCCAAGTCTATGATTATCCTCCAAAAATGTATATCCCGATATCCTCTACATCTTAGGAACCTATTCATTGTTTAACATCAAACTCGATAGTCCAGATTCCCAGTGAGAAGGTCATATGAATGGGTGTTTCAACTCGATTTGCCTGGTGAAGAACATTTCTAAATATTGGAAAGCAGAATCACTACTACAGCATGTTATTCATGGTCTTTGCACGATCGATCGACAAGAAACTGCTAATCGACCGAATATAATATAAATGCTGTGGAGATACATTATCACTCTCAGGAAGTGCCGTTTTGAAGTCCCTTTCATAAATCACCTTCCAGAAGTATTTGCTAGATACTACCCTGTTAATTCGATTGTTCGTTGCTGATAGTTCTTTTAAGTCATGAACGCGCAAATAGAAAAATGTTTTCTACTCATCATTGGACTCATATATTCTAACCAGCTCCAGATCGAATGCTAAACTATCGATTACGCTGAGTTGATCACTTCTAGACATTATGCGATTATGAGATCGACGTGATCGTGTTAACTGACACGAGGATCCTTTATACTATCGTTTAATCATAATATGGGAACTAACAAACAACATTCACATTTGTTTATGAATCTCATCATACAGATGTTCAATGATCGCCTGGTACTTGTCAAAACATGCCTTTCTCTTTAACTTGAACGTTGGAGTCATCAGCCCATTCTCAACTGTGAAGATTTGATTCATTGCACCAATATGTCCATCAACATACAGCCCTTTGATGGTTTCAAAACCCTTCAAACCCATTCTCCTTCCATATGTATTCAACTCATCCATCATCTTGCTAACCAAACGTGAATCACAACAAGCATCAGCTAATGCCTCTTTCCACCCTTCCTCTTTAACATCCTTCACAGATAAACCGATGGACCGAGCAAATGGAATCACCAAACTAGGATTTGGAGCAGCAACAGCTACCAAACAATTCTCAAAGGAGTTACCATAAATAAAGATTTGTGATACCCAATTACACTCCGAAAAGACGGCTTCTACAGCCTCTGTTGCCACATATTCTCCCTGTGACAGCTTTAGCAAACTCTTCTTTCGGTCAATAATCGATAGACTTCCATCAGGGTTGATTTGACCGATATCTCCAGTATGGAACCAACCATCAGGTTCTACAACCTCCTTGGTAAGCTCAGGGTTCTTGTAGTAACCAGTAAACATCGATGGACCTCGAACAAGGATCTCTCCGCGGGGATATGGAGTATCCTCCGTAGTGTAGTTCATCTCTGGAACTGATTGCAAACGAATTTCCTGACCACACATTGGAGTTCCAACTGTGTAATACACCACATGTCCGTTATTAATCGTCATAGCACATGCAGCAGCAGTTTCAGTGAGACCATACCCTTCAAGAATGGGGACCCCAAAACAGACTTGAAGGAACTCGCTCAATTCACCTGAAAGAGGGGCTGCTCCTGAAGCGAAGCATCGTAAATTACTTCCAAAAGTTGCTTTGATTTTGTTAAATACAAGCCAGTCATATAGCCAAACACGATATCCCTTTCTATGAGCCAGAGTCTGGTTCCATAAGCACCATTGAATAATCTTTCTCTTCAACCAACTCTGTTCTTGAAAGGTATTCAGAATGGTCTGCTGAACATGTTGCAACACTCGAGGTACGGCTATGAACAGAGATGGCTTAGCATACTTGAGATCATCAGTGAGTGTTCGTAAGGACCCACTGTAATATGTGATACGAACTCCTACAATCATCAGAGCGAGTTCAACAGCTGTTTCATAGCCGTGGGCTAATGGAAGATACGAAAACAAACCATCCTCATCAGATACAATCCAATTATTTTTTAACTAGAAATAACTCCTTGAACTCAGATTTACAATGTAATGAATAAAAGAAGTTGATACAGTAAGCATGGCAGAATGACAAATCATTACTCCTTTTGGATTTCCTGTCGTTCCGCTCGTATAGAGAATATACTCAAGAGAATCACCTGATGGTAACCAGTCCTCAGGGGTTTCAATCACAGGATCTTCAAGAGGAACACAAGCAAGCTAGAAATGAGTAATTCCTAAAATACATACTTCCTCAAAGTGAAGAACTCGAATGTCCTTTCGAATCACACTCACAAAGGTCTTAAGAACATCACTTGTCTTAGATACACCTAATAACACAATCGCACGAATTAATCCAGGTTTAGATAGGTACTTTTGTAGAAGAGGCAACTTCTCTTCTGTCACAGCAATTACGGTCATTCCAGAATGTTCTATCACATACTGAACAGCGTCATCTCCCAAGGTATCATAAATAGGAACCGAAATCTGGTCCTGGGATTGCATAGCAAGACTAAATAACTGGATATCTCTGCAATTCTTCCCAAAGAATCCTGCACGGCCCTGGCGTTCCATCCAAGGGAACTGCTTTCGCATACTCCGTCCTAATTGCACCACAAGAGGATAAAGTTCTCTGTACGTAATATATTCATAATCCCCTCGTGTTCCATCTTTGTTAACAATACGCTGACCGAGAGATCGTCGAGTGGGATGTTCATTATAGGAGTTCTTTAATACTTCTCTATATCTCATTTCACATACAGGCTCCTACAAACTTGTACACACCCATGGTTTCGATGGAATGGGATGATCCCATAGTTTGTCCATTGAGTCAATTCCTCGGTATGCTCCACTCTTAGAATCACCTTCTACTGCCTTTGCAATAGGAAACGGGTACTGCTTCTTATTCTACAAACACATCTCCTACAAATCGTTCATGATACTCATATGGAGGTAACCGAAATGTAGAATCACGAGAAAAGAGGGATCCCATAATATTTTATTTCTGTTAAGCTAATTATGACAAACAATCTTGGGGGATATATCCATAAGACTCCGTACAGTGTATAATACTTAACATCAGAATACAACAAACAGTTCACAAAAGCTTCAACGCAATAACAAACGTACTAATAGCCAT
>JANPWN010000364.1:0-45883 GCA_027406425.1 Blastocystis sp. subtype 8
CGATCTGGTCAGCACTGGATCGAGCCAGTATGCGAACAGTCATCGCAGAAGCTCCTGCAGGCTTGGATACCCCTGTAGAGGAACATGGAAGTAATTACTCTGTTGGCCAGCGTCAACTCTTATGCATTGCTCGAGCTCTGTTGAGGAAATCAAAGGTGATTCTGATGGATGAGGCAACTGCATCGATCGATCTGGAGACAGACATGAAGATCCAACAGACTATCCGTACGCAGTTCACAGAGAGTACAGTGATTACAATTGCTCATCGTATTCATACGATTATTGATAGTGATCGAGTTTTAGTACTGGAGATGGGAGAAGTGAAAGAATATGACAAACCTTCAGTTCTTCTAGCAAATCCTAATAGTCTGTTTAGTCAATTGGTTGAAAAGTCAAAGGAAGTGGAATGACGTGTTTGTTTTGGATAAAGAATGATACCTAATGTCTAACTTGCTAGATGTATTTAATTGAAGTATCCAAAAATAAACAAAACTACATACAAGTTGAATATGCCATCCAGAAAACTATTTTTCCTCATACTTTAATTCATAAATATATATGTCACTTCCTTCCGATAGTGATAAGCATAGTCATGGTCGTGGAAACGCTTGGACTAGAGACCGCTTGCTCATCCTTGCTAATCTAGTTAAAGAAAGATGGAGATCACTAGATCTAGGAAATTCCAATCCTTCCTCCAAGCGAAAAGATATGCTCAGGCACTATGTATGATTCTTAATTGCCGCAATAACTTAGGACGCGTGGGTTTCATTGTGTAATGAGTACAGAAGAAGATCACCTAACGATAGTAATAGAAGAGTGGAGAGTATCTATCGCAAGGTCCTTGAGCTCCGAAAAAGAGCCATTGTATATGGAGTATGCTGGAATTATAAATACTAGCACACTTATAACCTCAGAACCTCTCAAGTCCAGACGCCATCTGAGGAAGAGGAAGTTCTTGAGTGCTTTCGAGAATCTATCATCAGTGGGAAGAAAAAATCGAAAGCTGTTTTTTTATTTCTTTGCCTTTATTATAGAACATCACTCCCTTTATCCAAAATGAACTTATAATAACCCGTATGATCATTTGCAGTAATGTAACATAGGTGGTGAAGATATTGTTCCTGATTGTATATTGGATAGCCAAGATCCAGAGAACAGTCGTTTTGTTCTTCCCTCTTCACTTTACAATTCGACTTCTCCTGCCCTGTCTCCCAGAATAAAGAATCAGGTCATTCATCTCACATCTTCTAATGCTATTCCCGAAGATCCTGGTATAGATAATACAATATCCCAACCTCATTATAAAGCTGCGATAGATAGTAGTAGTCCCGACGATGACGATTATCAACCTAGTGAAATGGAGTCTGACATAAATGGACCAGTTCATTCTCTTGCTGCTTCTAGTTCTGCACTTGAAGGGACAACTCCCCAACATGCTAAACCATTAGCGGAAGGTAAGAGAGAGTATAGTTAAGTGAGTTATAGAGGAAGTTAGGAGTATGGTATCAAACTGTGTTAGTGATCCTCCGGTAAAAAGACGAAGAGAAACCAGTTACTCCACTATGAGGAAACTGGTTGAACTGGAGGAAACGGAAAGGAAGCAGTATGAAGAGTATATGAGACAGAAAATTTACTACAACAAGGAGCTGACTAGAATTGCAGAGGAACAGTTGGAGGAGATGAAGAAAATATCCAACATTATAGTACAAGTGTCTGAAAAAGTCATATCTATTCTTGATGCATATTATCATTCTGGGGCTTCGAAATGAGCCTGTTCTTTCCCAATGACACTTTTTCATAGTTGTTTACTAATAGTGGAATCTACCATAACGATACCCTAGTTATCTATTTCATCTTTATAAAAGTGTTGAAATAAGAAGTGTATGTTTGCAGTTAAACTTCATATTTGCTCATGAATACTTCCAAGAGATTGAGAGACTGTTTCTCTTAGTCCCTGTTGAAGTCCATGTGAAGACTATAATCACTACAGAGAATTGATACAAATTCCATTACAATCATACTACTTTGCAGAATTAAGACATGGATATCAGTCTTAAGTGAAGGCAACATCCAATTACAACTTTGTATCACTCTTTTCTAGTGTACTTCCATAAAAATCGAAATCTTTCGTGAGAATACGATAAAACAGTTAAATTGTGATACATATTACCACTTGTATCTGCTTGAACAAGTTAAACACTAACATCTATCTCTCCTAATCCTCACAAGTGTTACACATCAAGAGACAAGAACTATGACAAAAGAAAAGAACAGCATTGAGACTTCTCAGCGGGTCCCCCACACTGGTACTAACTCAACTCGTGGTGACTTAGCTTCCTAGATCGGACGGGTTAGGGCGCTTTCCACCAGATATGACCGTTCTTGTTTTCTTTCTTTCACTTCTCCTTTTCAACAACACATTCATATCCTCACACTGTCATTCAAACTCTCTCATGATACTCTGTTGTACATTCTGATAATAGCAAACAATAATAATCAGACTTAAGGAGTAATTAACATTACTCTCAACAACACAAGAATCAGTAGTTAAGAATCGCTTTCTCGTTTGCCTATCTATGGAGTACGTTCTTCAGTTCTCCAATGTTTATTCATTAGCAGCCTTCTCTCCTTCACTTCACATATCAATCTTGTACTACTAAAAAGATACTTATTAGTAATCGTTCTTTTAACTAATATAAATGAAAAACCACTCAGATCGATCTAAGATTCTCTGCATCTATCCACAGCCTATTCACATATTTACTGTCCATCACAACTCACTACACTGAAAAAGTTGTAAGATGCGTTGTATAACAATCCAATCTCAACATATTTGAAGATTAGTCACAGCTTCAATCACATTCACTTCATTTACATACCCTCAATCTGGAATCTACTGAAGTATTGGATACTGAATCAATTTACTGTATATGATATCAATGATAGGTTGTCACTGACTTGCAGTACACCATATTCCCGAACTCCAGAGAACGAACACTCGTGTAAAGGAATAGATCTAGGATAATTGCATTGATCCACAGTGAAGAGAGATACAGAATGGGTAATGGGATCAGTCTTCAATAACTGCAAATGAAGAATAGATGAGACAACCCACTAGTAAACAGATCCCTCATTACCTGCATTATCAGATATCACTATCTCTTTGATATCTAGAATCTCAAGGAAACAAAATTCCATCTGCCTTCCTCCAAAACTCACCTCCTAATCCCGATCTTTATCGAAGGGGAGTTATCAATAGACTCATATGAACAATCTTATCATCGATGGAAACTCCTGATTCCCTTTGACTTACAGTTCTTCGAATCAAATACCTGTATCTGTAAAAATGATATGTTCCCATTTGATCGTACTACAGTAAATAAAGCACAAAATTGACTTTAAGGTAAAGATGACATATAATAGTTCAGCTTCCTTTGATAGTGTTTGTGATCGAATGAACTACGGAAACACGACTGCTGTTGTGAACTGTTTGGTATAATAACTATATGTCCATCTCACACTGAAATCAAAAGAAAGTCCAAGAATACTGATACATCTAGCAGACCTCCTACAGAGTATAAACAGTATGTGGAAATATTACTTTTGATATTGGATTGATTATGGCTCTTTCTTCCAGATATAGCCGTTATTATGAATTTCTTATCATTCCTATTTCCAACAACCCGATCACGCCCTCCCATTGTATCACTCGTTTCATTCGCATTAATTGTGATTTTTGTCATGAAATATTCATAAATGAACATCTATTCTTGATTACGGACATACTTCCCATTGCAATACAGTTTCAGTAATCAAAGGAAGTGCTATGTTGTATTTCATTATTAATTGGCCAACATAAAAGCTCCATCCCCATCATTACTAATGAGTAATCGCTAGTTGCAGTTCCCGCCAAAAAAATAGTTCCAGAATGTTTATTGGACAAACAGATATATGTATGTAATCCTATTGGTTATTACCTGTTTATTCGGTTTCCTATTAACTAGCTCATTAATTCTTTCCCAATGGTTGATCTTACGTACCTCACATATATCCTGGTTGCTGTTGCTGCTTTTGTTGTTACTGTCCTTCTTTGGTTGTTGTATATGGGAATGTTTAAGTATCTCATTGAATTAAATCTTTTATATCCAGAAAGATCCATATCGATGTCAGAGAAGTTCCTGAAATGACAGTTCTGTAATGTATTTTTGGTGTTTATTAGAATAGGAATTTCAACTATACTGGGTCCATGAAGGATACTTGCAAGGGCGCAGCACATATGGAGAAGAAAGCTAAGGAATTACTTCCTGGAATCACGATCTTTCCTAGAATGGGAGGCTTCTATTACACAGCACCTAGTACTGTTAAGATTCCTGGTATTATTGCTCTATATCTATAATGCTAAGAGGATAATGAGTGGAGTTGTTTCTTCGTGCTGGACGATGTTCCTGAAATGCTGGAAGCTGCAAGGCAACTTCCCGAATCGACTGAGTACTCAGTAATCACAATTCCGAAATCCAGAGTGATGTATGGTTCGTTCCCATTTAGAAACAATATGTCTTACATGTTTGGACCAATGAAAGTGTAAGATAGGATTAAGATATCTCAAGACTAGGTATCCTGCAATTACTATTATGATGAACAACACCGGCATTAAGCCTGTGGGATGTGCAGAAATTTACCATTATAACCCGGAGCCTATTGAATATATGATGTACTTGGATCATAAGGAAGTCTTTGACAAATTGCATTCCTCTAAGTTTGTTAAGGCTAACTTGCTTTGATCTCCTAGTGTTTGTTGATATCTGTAGTATAGTAATCTTTTCTGACACCAGAAATGAGTAAATATACTCACTATCTAGTGCTCATAGTTGTTGGAGTGTGGTTCTTTTCGAGTATTTGGAAGCCAACTTTTCCATTTAGGGAGTTCGGGATTATCACTCTTCCCCCTTATGATTATGATGCGATTATGATATATACGTCAACAGTTCCTGTAACCCAACATTCCGAAATAGAACCGGAAATGGTATCATCTTTCAAATTATTGAAAAAGAGCAGTTTGCCATCTGAACCCATGGTCTCATTGGAACAGATAGTAGGAGCTAAGAAGAGTAATAACACTGTGTTCATTACTATTTCAACGTATGCCTATGTATCATTTACGCTTTTATTCTATCAGCAGAGTCATATGGAACATTATTCGAACTTTTTTGTAGTGGTGATGGAAGAGAGTGCCTATCGTGTAGTTTTTTCGTTGATGCTTTGTAACTTTGTAGTTATTGGAAAGTTATTCCATTCCTGTAGCCTTTCTCAGCATGAAGACTTCAGCAGATTTTGATGCTAGTTCCTTTCATGAAGAGAACAGCGATTCATTTCGAAATGTAGCCTCCTACAAGTTTATTGTAATTATGACAATTCTCAAGATGAATGTGAATGTTCTGTATACAGATTCAGATATCATTATATTCAAGAATCCTCTTCCCTACCTTCTTTCTCTCAATACTGACTTTGCCTTCCAACAAGATGATGTTGCTTGCACGGGATTTTTCTTTAGTCGACCGACAACGAAGGTCATGAAAGCTTTGAAATGGTCAGTCAAGTTCATTAATGAAGGAAAAGGTCCTGACCAAATTGCATTAAACTGTTATTTCATGGATCATCCAGTGGAACGTTTCTTGCTTGATCGTTCCCTCTTCTGTAGCGGTGATGTGTTCTTTAGTAGACATCAATACTATTGGGATCCTATTTCTCCCGACATATACATGATGCACAATAACTATATTCGTGGGAGATTGAATAAGCAGTATCGTTTTCTAGAAATGGGTTTTATGGAAGTGATAAGAAACGAAGACACTCTTCCAGAAGCTCGATATATCACTGTTGAGAGTTTTCCGTATAATGAAAATCAAATAAGTATGCAATTACGCATCCTTGTTGCTATTGCTAATGCCTTGAATCGAACTGTGGTTGTGCCTCCTATTCCTTGCAATATTGGTAAGGGTTATTGTTTGATCTGTGGCTTTTCCCAGTATCGTTGTTTTGATTACATTCTCAAAGCCGCTGTTCTAGGATACCGCGAATCGGTAGGAAAAAGGGAGATAACTGATTTATAGTCCTTCTTTGCGAAGAAGGGTGTTCGGGAAGAAGTGAGAGAGTCAGAACGAACGGGAACCATTGTGGCCTTCAGCAAGACATGCCAATCTCAGCTGAAGCCACTAGCAAGTTCATTTCCACCTCGTGCAAATAATAAGAATCCCATTATTTGTTCGAAGTGTGAATCTACCTTTTTTGCATGTGTTGTGAAGTACTATAGGTATAGTCGTGAACCTGTTATCAAGTTATTGAATATCCCTTATTCCTCTGTTTGTTTTAGTCAATTCCGTCAAGTTGGTCATTTTCCCGTTCTAGTCGACTTCTTTCATGTTGGGAAATCTCCCAAAGAAAAGCAGATTAGATAGAAAGAATGGAGCCAGAGTCTGGACAGAGTATGTCTCTTTCATTGAATTTCCTTCAATACTGATTTTCTTTGTAGTTAATGAAGATATCACTGCAGAGTTGAAACGCATTCAAATGGAGCGAGAGAAGGCTGTAACTCGTTTGAATGAGATTAATCCGCGACGAAGTACAAGTTTTGTGTTAGCTGTGATTTCTAGAAAGGGACCATGAGCAAATGAAACGAACAAATGAAGAAAGAGATATGGACGAAGAAAAGTACAATTTATGAGCAGTAGTGAGACGTAGTGATTCAAAAAAGCGTGTCGTGTCTTCTATCGTTTCTGTTGCGGATCGTCGCGGCTCTGTTTGGGTTGCTTATTCCCCTAAGTGTATAGAGAAGTGGAAATTCTTTCCAGGAGATCCAAATCACCGAAACGATAAAAGAAGAGAGGTATGGGATTGGCATGTTAGTAAACCGATAGAAAGGCTGCAATTCAATCGATATCCAGTAAGATGGGTGATACTGCACAAATCCGCAACAAGCGAATGTTCGGTAACCTCCTTGGTCACCTGAATCAGGCGCGTACAATTCTTTCCAAAGACCATTCTCTCTTTGAACGTCAGGTGCTTCAATTGATTGATGTTGATTTATAGCGAAAGTTGGAACAAGAAGCATTAGAGCGTGAGCGTCAGGAGAGCGAACTGATTCGCCAGACTCAGATCCAGGTAAAGAAAGAAGAGACAGAGAAAGAATTAGCGCGTTTGAACGAATTACAGCTGGAGGAGCGTATTTTGCGTCTACGCAAAGCCTTAATGAATCGCTCAAATAATTATCAGATTTTGGGGACATTTGCCCATACAAAAGTGGAGCCTATTATTTACTGGAGACCAGCGAATGGAAATGAGGCGAGTGATGTGTATGTGGAGATGAGTCGAAATGAGATGAAACAACGATTAGAAGAGGAGCGTAATCGAATTGAGAGTGATATTCGTGGGTTAAAGGAACAGTATCAGCATCAGAGTGAGATGAGGGAGAAGATGGAGAAGGCAATGAAGGAACCTATGGAGAAGGTTGTGGAAAAGACTGTAGAGGAGAAGAATGATCTTTTGGATATGGGAAATAGTGAAGGAGAAGAGGAGATGAAAAAGATGGAAGAAGAAGAGAAACCACTTGAGGAGAAGCCTGTAGATGAGAAGGTGGAGGAAACCAAAATGGAGGAAGAGGAGAAGCCCGTTGAACAAGAGAAGACTGAACAGGAAGAGGTTAGGTCTATGGAAGAAGAGAAAGGTGAAACAAAACCAGAAGAGAATCCCGTAGTGCCAAAGGAAGTGGAGTCAGTAAATCAAGAGAAGCTAGCTTCTCAGGAAGAGAGACCAACTCTTCAAGAAGAGAGAACAGCTCCTCAAGAAGAGAAACCTGTCGAACGGGAAGAGAAGCCTGAACAAGAGAAACCAGAACAAAAACCTTTGGTTCAAGAAGAAGTGAAACCTGTCATCCAAGAAGAGAAATCTGCAGTACAAGATGAAGTGAAAATTGTAGAACAAGACATTCCTTCAGAAGATAAACCGATAGAAGACACTCCAGAAATGACAAATCTTGAAAAAGCAAAAGCGACTCCTCGGAAGTCAACTCGAGCAAAGACTCCTGTGGTAACTCCTCGAAAGAGTACACGTACACCTAAACCGAAAACCCCAAAACCAATCAGTCCTCGTCGTTCAACACGAACAAAAAAGTGATTTGTATAGTTTACATAATGAGTGTTCCAACAAACAACACCAACTAATTAATAAGCGATCTGCCTTCTCTTTCTAGTCAATGAATCAATACTTAGATCTCTCACCAGAATACTCCTTTTTAGTGCATCCAAATACTCCTTAAGACTCACAACACAACCACACAACCACATTGCATATGCCTGAAAAGGCAGTTTTCGTAGACACCGACCACTTAATCCATCACTCTCACATACACAGTCTCGCAATAGCGACATCACCTCATTCGAGTCTTCACTTGACATCACAATCTCATAATCAAAACTCAATGTATTGTCTTGGATGATACCAGTCCGCATCAATTCCTATATTTCAACTACTTAGGAATTACACACTTCCAGACAATCTTGAAAAATGAGGAATCGAGCTCTCATTCCAGGATTTCCAATAAATCGTTTGATATCTGCTCTGTCAATAAATGCATCATCAATAGATCCAGATAGATTACTTGTGGTCAGAATCATCACATCAGAATTGTTTCTCAGTTTGTCAATCTGCCATTCTTATATGTAATTCTGTCCTTACTTGTGTCAATAATGCATTTACAACACGCATTCCATCTGAAGGTTCCGATCCAGAGAGCGAGGCTTTTCTTGAGGCTGAAAGCGACTCTACCTCATCTAATAATCATGATAGAATCAAAGCAGGACCAATGAGAATGAATAATAATGTATCAGCATTAGCCAGAAGGTCGTGAATATAGTCAAACAACTTCATTACAAGCTTTCCACTCTCACTGAACCACTTACTAAACAAACTGTGACTATTGATCTCGATGAGAGCAATGTGACGATACTGACTATAGTACCGAATAGAGAGTTTCTGGGCCAGGGCCTTGCACAAAGAGGTTTTACCTGTACCAGGAGGACCATGAAGGAGAAGAACACGATTAAGAGAGATGATAGTAGGATTGACATTGCGTTTGGAGAATAGAAATGCAGCTGTTGCATAGTTCAATAGGTCTGTTTTGATTTCCTCTTCAAATACCAGACTAGAAATAAAGAACTACCTTCACTACTTACTGGTTCCATAGACTCTGAAATTCTGCGCATGGTAACATCCACTCATGATATGCCGTTACATCACTTGCACCTTCCAACGTTTCCGCTGCAGATCCTTCCGTGTTGAGTGTGTAGAGATGGATATGAAGATCTGCTTGCCAAAATGGAACTGATGAAATCGAAGAAGGGATATCGCATATGAAGATCGACTCCACGTGCTGCAGTAAATAACTATTCCCAGAAAAATCGACGTTTCCATTACAAAAATTGATACAATTTGTTTCCAAATAATACCTCAACGCAGAATGTAATTGTTCCAAACTCTCGGAGGACTTACTGTCAATCAGGACCTCAACTACATAAATATAAAACAAAAAACACGTCATACCGTTAACAACAATATGCTGTTTCTCTCCTTCCTCGTTCATTGGTCTTAACTCAATTCACTTGGAACGATACTTCACTTCAATGCGGGAGCTGGATTTGGAGGCAAAGTTCTTGATGGTGATTGGATGACGAAATATGACCCAATTCCCGTGATTCTACCAAGTGATGTCCATTTCTGTCGTAGTTTGTGCCGAAACGATGGAGAAAATTTATGACTTAGAGTGTAAAACTGATAGAAAGAATTTACTGTTAAGGGAAAGAGAAATTTCTTGATGGAGTGAAGCACCTGGAAGAGATCATCAGTGGAGAACAATTCTCTGAGCTTCATGTTTTGGATATGTTCTGTCTTCAATATAGCAATGATTCACGTGTAGACTGTGAGATTGGTGTAGATGGAGCGAACTATCTTAAAGAAATGATGATTTCGAAGCCACTGATACTTTTGCAGGAACTCAATCTTAGTGGTATGTAAAGTTGTTATGTTCTCATTTACAGGCAATGCATTAACAGATGAAGGATTTAAAGCGATCATTGATATTATCATTTCTGGTGCTTTACCCAATCTGATTTATATCAACGTTGATGGTATAGAAACAACCCTATTGTAATCGTTAGATAACAAATTAACAGTGGATTCTGTTACCTATCTAAAAGCAGCCTTTGAGAGCAAGAAATGTGAGAAACTGCAAGCGGTCTCTATGAATTGTAAGGTTTGATAAATCCTTTCACTGTAGTAAATGAATTAGGAGAGATAGGAGCAACTGCGCTTGCAGAGGTTATGTCGGTCTCTCCCATCCCCTGGTTGAAATTAAATCTCAATGGTATTATTTTCTCATCCCCATCATTAATAGAGAATCACATTGGCGATTCAGGCTTTAATGCATTGATGGATGTGATCGAGAAGCGTGAAGCAAGTTTGAATGAGTTGTCATTGTCACGTATTCCTTTTCATCACTCAACCCATTATTAGAGTGCGATTTGTCTCCTGCTAGTATTAATCGTGTCGGACGAATTCTTGGTGAAGGTAAACTTCCAAATCTTATTGCACTGGATATGTCATGTGAGAGAATCCGTTGGTATTTATTGTAGATAATTATTCGGATGATATGTTATCAGGTTTTCTTGATGGGCTAGGGAAGGGTCACTGCAGAGTTCTTCGTCGATTGGTTATTAGTGGAATGTGTTTAGAAGCTGATGGATGCAATCATCTTCGTGGGATCTTGAAAGAGAAGTCGCTTCCTGCATTACAGGAACTGCTAATTGCAGGCAATCTTAAATATACGAGTTGAGTGATAGAGAATAACATCACAGCTAAAGGAGTTCTGGCTGTACTGCTAGCATTACGAGAGATTTCCTGTCCGGTACGCTTCTTGGATTTATCTTGTTTGGAATGATAATGGGACTAATGAAAAGGGAACAATCTGACGGATGATGGCGCTAAGTATATTATCAACTTCTTGAATGGTAAATCAAAGACAGATCTTGCTATTATTCTTTTGAATCGTTAGATAGTCAACTTGTTACCTTATGAGTAGAAAACGATATCGCATATTGTATCGCGGATTTACAAAGTGCTCTGAATCGAAGGCACATTCAGAGTCCAAAATTGAGGGAACAATGGATGTCATTTGTTTGTTAGAAATGTATTCTCAGGGAGATTCATCACCTGGACATGTATGTATCAGACATCCGTGGGTAAAATATTAGAACAATTGTGGAATCTGCTTTCAGCAACTATCGAATTATGGACTTTCTCAAGTTATCTGTCTTAAATGTGGTCATATCTTTTGCTACCAATGTATTATGAAAAGTCTTGATGTTGGTTTTGAGAATGGATATTAGTCATAGAAAGCCAAGTGCTGTCCTGTTTGCTATGCTCCTGCAAAGAAATCTGATGTCAGGAAATTATTTTGCGATTCGATGGTCATCCGAGATGACAATCTGATCCATGATCTTGAAATCAAATTACAAAAGGAAAGAAGACTCCGAAAGACTGTTTCAGAAGTATTATGAAATGATATCTAGGCAGAAGAACGGATTATTCAACAAGAAGCTGAACTTTGCAAGTTGAGACAGCAGTTAGATCAACAAAATGGGATTCAATTAGAATTCAGTATCACTTCCATCTCTAATGAATCTGATAACGAGCAAACAGAAGATAAGTTTCCTATTGACTATAATCACCACACATCCATTTCCTGTGGGAATTCTGCATTTCTCACTCCGGATTCTGTTGACTCATTTAATAACCCTTCTTCCTGTCAATCATTCTTCTTTGCTCAATCAACTGATAAATCTGTATCCTTATTAACGCGGCTAAGTCGTATTGATGCTTCTAGTGGTACTGTAGTGTCTTCTTTCACAATTCCTGATCAAGAAATCACTGACATTAAGTGCTCCCCACAGAATTCTTCATTACTTATCTCTTGTGGTAATATGCAACATCTGTATGACAGTCGTTCAAACTCAATAGTCTATTCATTTTCATATAGTGAACCCATTCTCGCAACTACAGCATCCCATTCTCCTTTTCATATGTAGCCATTCGCTTTCTCTCTCATTTTAAGATATTCTGCGTGTTCTACATCGTTAGTTGAGCTTGATATCCGCTCGTTTTTATCTTTTTCACAAATTGTATCTTCTCCGGGACAAATTGCATCTCTTTTCTCTCCTCAACCCCGCACTGTACTTTATACCACACAGCATGTCTCTTCGTATGGCGTTTTTCAGAATCAAATTCTCAATTACGCCGATGTTTCGGATTCCTGGACTCGTACAGGGAAATGGGCACTAACAAGCGAAGACGAGGTTTCTTGGGGTCGGACAACTGTAATAAATGAGGAGAATGGAATTTTATTAGGGATTTCAGGATGCAAAGGAATCACCTTGATTTCTGGTACCCATCAGAATATGATGTGGCAGTGTTGAATTTGTGATATAGGTTGATATGTAGATAAAGTGAAAGATCAGCTTCCCGTTCCGATGACAAATCCCATACGGCCTTCTTTTCTTCCATTGAATTCAAACCGATTGCTTGTAGCCGTTGCTGGTCAAGAAGGAGTCGTTAACTTTGTTGAAACGGATGCGAAGGAATCGAGTGGATTAAAAATCGATTTGCAGGATCCAATCAATGATCAACTTATAGTTCCAGCACAAACACCTATTCATCTGTTGGCAACAAAGACAGGAATTCAAGTCTATAGAATTGTTGTACAGTAATAGAGTGTTTGTTAGTGATTCTGAGTCGAAAGTATCATAAACATATATATTAGTCATATTTTTCACTCATAATCAGCACAATCAGTGTTGTCCATCCAGTAAAAGGATGAACTCCTGTTCCCTTTCCATCAATAGAACTGTAGTTTTCCCAGAAGAAACCCGTAGATTTGTACTATCCATCAATTTCTCACTATTTCTGTACTTGGCGAATCACGTTTTTAATCAAGTTCTTTCGTAAATGTTGGTATATACTTTCACATCGTTCAGCAAAAGGGCCTTCTACTGAATACTTCTGTTTCAGAGCCTGTAACACAAGATAATTGATATTAATCCACACTTTACCTCTCCAATAGTTCTCATCCTGACCAAACAAGGCATCTCGCTTTGACAAGGATCTAAGACCAAAGTCAGACCATAGCTACGAATCACTCAATTCTCCAGTCATTACTTGCTCTGGATCTTCAATTGCGTCTAAGATTCTTCCAATTCGAGGATCTGATGGATCGAGTAGTTGTAGAGCGAAGGGAATTAATCCAACATATCCAACATGAGTCTCAAACCCAAGAATCTGGCCATCACCAGAAGGAATCATACCCAAATCCCCGAAGAATCCAACTGACGAATCCCAATAGTCATTGAGAACGTGACTTCGGAGCTCTTCTGCTTGAGTCCTAAGAGTCTTGAGATCCTCGGATTCAGGATTCACCAGTTCTTGGAGCTCAACTAATATACGCAGTGAGTAGGCAAGCCATGCCATTAGATCCACATCTCCTTCCATATCAGAGATGATTGAATGACGTGGAAAATCATCAAATCCTGATGCTAGACAATGCTTATCACTGCGTCCATACCAGCGATAAGCATGGGGGAGACGACTTGATTGAGTCTTCATGATGTATTTGATCCAATGTTGAAGACGAGGTAAAGACTCCTTGATGAAGGAGATTATTTCATTCTGAGTAGTCTCAGAGGTTTGGAAATCACCATTCACTTCAACAATATACTCCTCATTAATCCTTAATTGTCCAGCTAATTTGTGAATAGGAAGAAGTAAAGTTGGAGGATTAGCAATCATTGGGTCTTGCGCCACAAAGGGATCCGGCACTTGGGCTCGTGCTTCACTACCAAGAATCTGTTCGCGTTCAATATATCCCTATGTTTCATTCTCTTCTTCTGTGGTTACACTCTCCTCCATACGATTCAACCAGCTCCGCAGAATCTGGAGACTCAATGTCTTATTCCATTCACTCACCACCAACTCATGGAACCCTTCATCCCACACAAATCCTCGTGGGAAATAGGATCTTCCAGGGATCGCGGTGAAGAGCGTTCCATAAGGCCCAGGAACTTTCTGTCCATCTTTTCCGGTTTGGATAGTTTCGCCAGCGAAGTAACTGATACTCCCAATAAGATTACTTACAGCTGCTTGAGCAGCTTCCTGCTGAGAAGTCGAGAAGGATGTAAGATCAAAAACATGCTCAAATCTCTCTTTAAACGACAGACTTTCGATTTCTACTCGTGTTAGGAGGGATTCTGACGAAGAAGATGACAACTTGGAATTGTGAGTGAGATAAAGTGAATGAGAGAACGAACTTAGAGATCTCCAAAAACCAGAAGACGGAATCAGCTTCTCTTTCACCATAAATAGTCGTAGAGAGAAGGGAAGCTGGAATACACGCTGTACAGCCACAAATGTAGATCCAGTTTCTATCGAATTGGGAAGGAGAGGTTGGAGAGATCTATCTAACTGTTCTTTGGTAACTTGAGGGAAATCATCGGATGGATGATGAGCTCGGTAGGTATTTAGTTTTGTCCTCCATGAAGTCATCCAAGATTGGAGAGTTTCTGACAAGAGATTCTTGACTAGACTGCAAATGAAGAAAGAAAGAGACCTTTACTTGGCATCCCGCCAGGGCTCTGATGCTCGTTTGGAGGCATACCAGAATGAATTCTTGAGTCGAGTGTCGTCATCAATAATCCCTGTATTGATGTGAAGTGCTGAAAAGGGATGATTAAGATTCATTGGAGATTTGTTGAGTGAATCCTCTAGTAAAATGAGCCTTCCATATCCATAATCATCCGAATAGAATGGAATGTCTATAGGACCTTGAAATCCCTAGTAATCAGTCAAGAACGAAAAGCACATACTGTACTCTTTTCTCTCTTTGATAACGATGGAAGAGATAGCGTTCCATTACTTCCATTCACTGATAAATAAACGACAATAGAGACATTTCGGGGAACTTTCTCCTCACGAATGGATGTTCCATTAACTTGTAGAACCCAATCATCTCCTTCTTTTAAATAGACCATATCGAGTTTAACATGGTTGTGTATATCTCTAAAACTTTGCTTTCCATACGTATCCTCTTCAAATTCTGTCCATCCCCATCTCTTAATATCATCCTGGTGTTTACATTCATGACGAATACTATCCAGACGAGAGCCTTCAAACCACATAATACCTGTCTACTAATCATATTCACTCTGAATTACTACTAGATGTGAACTTTCATGTGCTGTTCGTGTCCCAAAGTATAAGTTGGGCCGAAGAATAGGTGAGGATAATACAGTAACTGCCGTGAATAGAAAAACGAACACTTTGTGTTTCATTGAAAGCAAAATGTGGATATGATCTGGGAGTACCTCCGCATACAAATATATCTATAGTAGAGCCAACGAAAAGCTAATTTGAGGGTCGACATATGATAGATAACATCTGAAATGACATCTTTACACAAAACTCTTTCACCAGTTTATATTTAATTGCTATCCTATGTAGCTCACTTTAGCATCCAAATAATCCATCTAGTTACAGGAAGAACTGAAACACATTCATGGGGGAGATTCATTGTATTCTAATAGCAACGACTCTCTTTTGAATCCTACCCCTTGGAAAATGACTCCGTATTTCAACAGTACTGATTGGGGAACAAAATACTGTTTCCAAGAATGATTGGATAAATTAAGGAAATGAGGCGAGAACCACGGGGAGTTCAAATTGGTCCCAGATAGGAAGAAATGCCGTGGATAATCCTAAAATGTACATCAGTATTTCTTTTGTAGTCTATCAGGAACGAAAATGAAGACTTCCGTTGTTTTAATTCTTGCTTTAGCTTCTGTTGTTATGGCTGAGAACTTCCGTCCCGTTTCGAAGGTTCTTACTGCTCCTGCTTATGATTATGATCGTATATTGGTTAATAGTTTATGATTATAAATAGTTTGTGGTACTTGGGAAGGAAAGTGTGATGCTTCTAACGGTACTTTGTTCATATTTGTACTAATATATAGTTGTGAAAACTGTAACAAAAGTGATTGGTAATTATGGCCTTATGGGAAAGTCTTTTGAACATACTTATTATCATTATTCTGGAACTGATTGTGTGGAATCCAATTTCCGTTATGCTGAACGATATTTCTATGAATATGTATCAGAAGAGACTGTAGACGGAATTACTACTGTTACTGTGAAAACTACTGGTATTTCTGTTTCTGTTGTTAGTAATACTTATAACAACAAAGTTCTATCTGAATGTACTCTTACTGATAATGAATTCTATGATGTGATGGATTTGACTAGTTGTAAGAATAATAATGAAGATGTCTTTGCTTATATGAGACAACAAGTAGAAAGTGGAGATGAAGCTTATCTTGATTTCGAGATTGGTTCGTCTTCAGATGAGCTTACGATAAATGGTATTGAAATTACAAGTCGTCAGAGCGATGATGGTTGTACTGGAATTACTTTCACAGTCAATATTCTCATTATTGTTGCTGTTATTGTTGTCATCATTATTATTGTTGTCATTGTTATTGTATGTATGAAGAAGCCCAAGTCTAGGGAATTGCCTGTTACTGAAAAGCCTGCTGTCGCTGATGCTCCTGTGGAGACTGCTCCTGCTGCGGAGACCATTCCTGCTGCTGAGCCTGCTCCCGCTGCCGAACCTGTAGTGGTAGAAACTGCCCCTGCTCCTGAACCTGCTCCTGCTCCTGAACCTGCTCCTGAACCTGCTCCAGCTCCAGCTCCTGCTCCTGCTCCTGCTCCCGAACCTGCCCCTGAACCTGCCCCTGCTCCAGCTCCTGAACCTGCCCCTGCTGCACCTACCGTATCAATCTAATCGATATTTGTTGTTATTATTAACATTGTTTGTTAACGACTACGTAGTGTTATCAGATGTTTTGATTACGTAGTGGCTTTCCTAGTAGAGTTTAGAATAGTAAACTCCTATATGAATCGATCATTCTCTTGTATTTAGAAGTTAAACTATTTACTCATAGGATTTGTTCGTTAATTGAATACTGTGATTGAACGAAGTGTTAATAAAGACTATTCTTCTCAAGAGTATTTAATTATGATGTACTTTCAGTGATCAGTAAGATATGGGTTGATTATCACTGTTGTCATTATAATTGCTATAATATGTTACTGTGTATCAAGAGCTAATCACTAGACAAAGTCGAAAACTTTACCAGCTAGTAAGGTTGCTCCTGATTCTCATCATGAAAAGCCTTCCAGTGTAACTACGTAACTCTGGAATTATCTATCTGTTCACCTCTTGTTTTGTACAAACATTCCATGTTACTTTTTTCGGTTTAGGAATACAAAACTTAACAACACTTAGATCCTTTTCATTTTCAGCTAACTCTTCTTTAAAACGAGTGAATAAATCGCCATTAAGTGATCCATTTGTTGCTTTTCGGTATTCCATGAACCGTTTCCGTAATGACGAGCTACGCTCAACCTTATCATTCATTCCTACTGCGGGTGTGGCATATCGACTCCGAACCCGTACGTCATTATAGAGAACTGATAACCCCGATATCGCAAATGCTCAATCCACTGCACCTTGTTAAACGCATAGTTAACAAATCGTTCATCGAAGGGAGGCAGACTAGGAGACTTTCGAACAACAACATACGGTTCCTGTGTATAACTCTTAAAACATGTCACAGGTGTCAGTAGCTCGCGATAATTGATTGAATACCACTTGATAAAGAAATAATCATGAAGTTGATCAAAGGGACGGAAGCGGCTACATCGGCCTGTCCGGATGCATTGTCGTAACCTCATTTTCTTTCCTGGAAATCGATTAACTACTCTAAATGTAATACATAAAATCGAAACGAACCCGTTTGTGCATTGCTCAAATTGGGTACATTTTGGATTGTGAATCTCAAAGGCAGGTACAATAATGGCTAACTTTGGATCTTCCAGGTATTTCTTCGGAAGCGACACAATCGCTTCATACAGTCCATCTAGAGTTCAAGATCCACATCTATACAACCTGAAGGCCAAAGATCCAGATCTGTCAGCCAAAAATGATTGGTTTTGGAGTTTGCAATGGCAAGATTACGGAGTTTGTTAATTGGGTACGTGGTATTGTCAGAGGAAATGTACTCGACAATGGAAAGACGTTTATCCAAAGAGATTTCAGATAACTGCATTCGGAAATGATTCACTTCATCTTCCATCAAAAACATTGCAATGGACATGGGACTGAAAATAAAAAGTACTATTCAATCCTACCCAGACCATTTCTCCAATAAAAATGGAAAATAATAAGAACGGATTGGTCTAAACATCACATCGCTTCATTCATTCTTACGTTCCCTGGCTTGTAAAAGTCACATCTTCGCCTTCACTACGCTGGAACTGAACTGGAGGAAAGGTAGGAGATTGAACAATCACCTTTGAAGAGGGTTTAGGATGTCGAATGAGAACACTCGATTTATAATACATATTAACATTAGCAGGGCGTCTTGTTGCAATATGGAACAAAGACTGAACCTTTGTTGCAGTACTTACGACTTGCTGTACTTTAGCAATCTCCATTTCTTCCTTGGCAGATTGTATTATTTCAGTAGAGTTGCTAGTTGGCGGACCCTCAGTCTTTTGAATTGGTTCAAAAGGCTTTTCTGTTGGAGGATTGTCTGTCTGTCGATTGGAGTACAATGTAAGTGGTGGTTGTGTTGTTGAAATGAAAGAATTTCCTTTAGCATATGGTTGGCGCTGATTCTTTGTTACAGTCTGAAGCGAATTTAACCGATCCACAGGTCTACCGATTTCTTCATCTGTAGACCTTTCATATTGACTGTACAAATCCCGCACATCTTTAAATTCATTGTCTAAATACGAAATATCCTTGGATAAGGTGTAACTAGGAAGAACACTATTCTATCCCTTATTCCATTTATCTATCAATACTAAACTATTAATATTGGTCAATACAAGATAGAAATTGACATAGAGTCTATATAGTAAGAACGAAACACTAGTACAGGGAGAAAACACCAACGAAAACAAAGAAATAAAAGACAGAAGATAAATGACTTGACTGCGACATAGCAGGAAAGGGAATATGATCTCTGACACAAACAATAACTACTAAAAGAACTAATAGAGAGACAAGGATGAATCTATGTGAGGAGTAGGAGCCTGAAGCTTCTCCAAGTTCTTCATCACCAAATCATACAACAGGGCGTAGTCATTTCGTAGACTTTGTAGCGACAGCTTGACATTGAAGAACTGCGTCTCGTCTACCTGTGATATGCATGAAGCATAGTCCATAATCGAAGGATTCGCTGCCATCTACAATTCACCAACAAATATAATACCAACTTGTACAATATAATTTCCCCGAGTTGAATGATAGGTTGAAATCATATCAAGAATACTATATGCCTCTTCTTCGATCTCGGAGATAGTATCAATACACTCCTCTTGAATTGCAACTCCAAAATCATTTCCATCTTCCATTCGTGGTATTTTTAAGGTAATCCACATTTTGATAGAACTACAGAGGATCACGCATTCTCTGACTTCCTTCTTCATGAACTCAAGCATATCGATCAAATACTAAACATCAAAAAGCAGATTCAACTGGGACCGGATTGATGGGAATTGTACATTCCGAGGGGAATGGAATAGGTTGTTTGGATTTTTCCTTCTCTGAAGACTTCTTAGACATTGATTTGGAGTCTGATTTAGTATCTGTATGGCCATCCACCTTTCCATGAGACTTGTTAATAACATCTTCGGCTAGGGAAAGATGCTTTTGCTTCTTCCTCCAATCTTCAAATGAAACGTGGGAAGCCAGCACGAAACGCTTCAGTTCCTCCTCTTTTCGCTCTGCCTGATAGGCCAAAACATATTTATCTACAGAAAGATTCTGCCGTATCTCTGAGAACGGCAACTTGAGGAAGGGTTGCGTCTACAATGGAATGAGAGCAAAAAACCTCACCTTCATGTATTCTGTAAGTTCTAGAATTTTCTGAGGCAAACGCTCAAAGAACATCACTTCACCATCTCTCTCCATCTTCTTGTTAATCGATTTAACATCACGATTAAGTTGAATTGTTTCGTCTGATCCCAGAGACTTCTTCCTTTGCAGTTTTCGCTCTGGTGAGAACACCACCATGTTTATTTTCGCATCTTCAATGCGTTTGCTTTTCTTTTCCTTTGACTTCGATTTCACTTTCATAGAATCGAAACTAACGGAGAACTGACAAAAAATAAGAGATTGTAACATTCCCGTGGGTATCTGTCGAATGTCTAGATAGGTACCTAATCTGCCTTCTATCATGTGGAAGTGGATGTTCAAGTAATGAGAAGCTGAAAGTAGGAAAAGTGTTGCATGGGTACAAATAACAAACAGAAGGAGGGCTAAAAACAATCTACAGCACTAAAATAACCAGCTAGAGCACTATTGGATCTGTGTTTTTAAAGGAGCGTTTAGCAAAGTAACTAGAATAAGTCAATCCACAAAGGACAAAGTGTTTACAAATAGTGTGAACAGTTACTAACACAATTAATACAGTAGAGAGCACAATCAACTTCAGTGTATGTCGTAGAGTAGAGTATAGAGCTTAGTTTGGGAAGTATATTCGTTGTGTGTCGGGTAATGTGTTTTGTGTGCTCTATTCCACTCAGAAGTGTTTACATTTTCCTGATATCTCTTGTAAGACAGTAAGTCTATTTGTTTTCTGATGATAGCGAAGGATGGCTGGCTTTTTGCAGTATATCTACCCAAGTGACCCCAATGCAGTCTATAAGGTGTCATCTATTTGCGCCGAATGGGGGTTGGTGTGAGCTTTTAGATTTGAGTTCTAGATCTGTCGGTGTTCTCGTGGCTTCATTCCTACGTGAATTGATTAACAACTACGTCTATGGAGGCTTTGATTCAAGTAAATGTACTGATGAGATGCTCAAGGTAGGGACAGGAGTTAGGGTTAAGAGTAGAATTTCGATGTAACATGTACTACTTACATTCTCAGCAGAAGAGCTTCTTCTGCTTTCTGGAACCAAGTCTCACATTTGGTCAGTAGTAGTGGTGGATTTTATTGAGATGTAGTTATGCTTTTCGGTCTTATTACTTGCCTTCCCTACTTCGTATTCAGTGAATTGCAAATCTCACATATAGGCTATGGAAGATTTGTTCAGTGGATATGAAGGAGCAGGAATGATGCGCGATTGTCTGCTTCTGGGAACAGTGATGGAGATTATGGATTCTGCTTTCAAGGTTGGTGTCCGTTCTTCCTCTGGAATCATCTCCATGATTTTCAAGCCAAATACTGATAAGCAGATTGATCCTTACCCTGCATTCATCATGGGATCTGGTATTCTTCGTAGTTCATTGACTTGGGTTACCTTCCTTCGTGATGCTGTGTTGGCTTTCGGAGTGTATCTTACTTGCATCTACGATCATGAGGTTCAGGCTATTGGTGGTACTTGGCAGATTGTTGGATGGGCCACCGTATTTTGTGGAGTTTTGAATACCATTATGGAGTTTTTGAAGGTCATTAACTTTGGCTTCTTCGATGACAAGTCAAACTTTACCTATTATATGTTCCAGTTGGTATTTACTGTCTGGCTATTCATCTTCGGTATGCACTGCAAGTCCTTGGTGACTGGTGAGGAGAAGGGCATGCTTGACGGTGATGCTTCTTCTGGTTCTGATGTTAGTGATGGAGAGGCTCCTAGTGCTCCTGCTGCTAAGGAAGAGTCTTCAGAAGAGGAGGCTCCTAAGAAGCATAGAAGACATCGTAAGACTAAGGAGGTTTCGGATGATGATGTTTAATTGAGTTCTGTTTGTTGGTGTGACACTATATCCTTTATAGAATAAACAAGAAATCTTCTTCGACGATATGAGCTTGAACGAGAGCGGGAACGACTTGATCTACTATAACTACGTGAGCGACTGTAGCTGCGAGAACCGCTATAGCTTCGTGAGCGACTGTAACTACGCGAAGGACTATAGCTTCGACTATAAGAGCTATAACTCCGTGACGATGGAGAACGAGAGCGACTTGACTGAGAACGAGAGCGACTTGATCGAGAACGAGAGCGATTTGAATGACGGGAACTCGACCGTCTGCGCTCAGGACTCTTACGACGAAGAAGAGGCTTCTTAGGAGCTGGAGCACGTTCTGGTCTACAAATTACCCACTATATATTCTCTTACTCGGCATACATCTCTACCACAACGGATAATCCTATACATCAACAAAAGGAATTGAACATACCATCGATGAAGCCCTTATTCATGCCTTCAATACACCGCTTCGCTTCATCCTCTGATTCCAAAGTAAGAACAGCTATTCCCTTTGAGAGATGCGTATTTGGACGGTACTCAATAACTACTTCTTGAACATGTCCAAAACAGTTGAAAATCTCCTTCAAATGGTCTTCATTCACATTCCTATTGACTCACCTATCTCAACAAAAACTACGAAGAAAGACTCTTCACAACAATTTTCTTGCCCGAAATCAGTTTCTCAGTTGATCTGTCATTCAAAACTATTTAAAATATTCATACTTGCCAGTATCTCTTCTATCACGATTTTCACTTCGACTTTTGCTTCTAAATAGTTAAACATATCCCAAAGTTACGATACCCAGAATTTCTATCTGTAGACAAAGATCTGCTTCGAGATCCACTGTCTAGATATCACGAAAGGAAATTTCGAATATACATGATGATGAACGACTTCTTGAGCGAGATATTGCCATAGAACCAAACAAATAACGCAGAATAGAAATTCGAAAACGATCCGCCAAAACTGTAAAAGAACCGCAGAATTACCTCTTTGGTATTCATGGTCAAAAGAAGATGGAACAGTATTTGAATCCTCAAAACATTGAAGACTACAACAAGAAAGAGTTCTGGGAAGATGCGTTCCAGAAATACAAAGCCAATTATGATTGGTATGGAAAGTATGAGGATTTCCAGACATACTTCACTCAGTATATCAAGAAAACGGACAGAATTCTTATGGTTGGGTGTGGTAACAGTACTCTTGGAGAGAAATTGTTGGAATGATCGAATAAATATTATAAATAGGTATGATCATGGTTATCATAATATTTTGTGCATTGACTACAGTGAATCCGTCATTGCAACAATGAACAAGAGGAAAGGAGGAAGAAAGACGTTAATTTATCAAGTTATGGATGCAACAAATATGACATTCGCTGATGAGGAATTTGATGTGGTTATTGATAAGGTACGAAGTTAAAAATAGGCTCTTACGATAGGCATGCTTAGATGCAATTTATGCAGAAGATAATGAAAAGTGTAAATCAGATGCAACTCGGTACTTAGAGGAGACAACACGCGTTCTTCGTCCTCGAGGCTGTCTTATTACTGTTTCTATGTCTCAAGACTTCATTTGTCGACTTTTCCATAGTATAGCTAAGAGAGTGATGATGATTCCCAAGATGTCTTTTACTCTTTATCCACAGATATATATTTACTTCCTCAACCTGTGAATACTCTTTTAACGAATCCTCTTTTCTTGTACGTCACTATCAAAGCCGCCAATAAGAAACATTTCTGTTTCCACTTCAGTACCACAGATGGCTTCCTGTATCTGCTCTCATTGAGTATCATTTAATAGTCGTGACACTTCTAATTTCACTTCCGGACAAGTGCCGGATGTATCGACACCTGATGCTTTTGCTACTGTGATAACAGAGACGAGACATTATTTCTTGGGACGAAACGCTCTGCGAAACATTATCCCATCATCCACTTCAAGTGTTCTTTCAATGACTCTCTCTTTGGGAACTGATTGTGATCATATGGTAGTAATTAGTATTCTTATTGATTTCCAGAATAAGTATCATTTTGATATATGGGATTACCCCTGTTCGAATAAACAGCAGCCAGTGACTTGTGCTTTGGTTGTTCCGGTGGGAAACGAGCAATCTCTTACCTTTACAACAGCAGTGAGTATTCATCAGTTGATGGAGAGTGTGTCGAGTGATCGTATGATTGTAATTACACGACAGAGTGGAATGAAGAATCGAGAGATCTCAGATGATCTGGTGAAGAAGGATTGTAGTGCACTTCTCTCTTGTATGGTCCCAATCAACGGAAAGCAGACAATAACTATATTTTCGCCTCCAAAAGAAGCCTCCCAAATGTAGAAGAATCGTGATTGATAGTATATAGATGTGAGATTGCCTCAGGGACTACAGCCTGCGGAGAGCAGTATGTAGTGCAGGATGTGAAGGGTGAGGAGCGTCGAGGTACTCGCCAACTGGTTTTTACTAGTAATCTTAGGGCGGTACAGTCAGAGATTGGATATCGCATAATTGGAGACAAAAAGAAAAAGAAGGTGTTTGAACCTGAGTGAGAAAATGGGAAGGGAGTTACAATTAGTGTATTATTTTTCTCAATTCATCGTTTGATGGCATCAGCGCTACTTCATTGCCCTCCTTCAACACCATCTCCTTCAGTATTAATTCTAGGACTGGGAGGTGGATGCCTTCCTTCCTTTTTAGCCTCCCAGCTTCCTAAGGCTTCAATCACCGCAGTGGACATAGATCCGACCATCATTGAGATTGCTCATACCTACTTCAAACTAGCCAGTAGTGTTAAGACTGTAGCGTGTGATGGTGTGAAGTATGTGAAGGACTTGGAAGAGAAAGAAGAAACTGTTGATTATCTCTTTGTTGATATTGACAGTAAGGAGGTGAATGGAAAAGTCTCCTTCCCTCCTCTAGACTTTTTAACAGTAAGATGTATGGATTGAGTGAGAGGTAGAAAGCGTTCTTACAGAGTGTTAAACGAGTGGTTGGAGAGGAAGGAGTGGCTGTATACAATTTGTGTGCACATTCATTGTCGATGTATGCTGTATTCAAGAAACAGTTTGAGGGAATCTTTACCTATGTGTATATGAAGGAGTCAGAGGATGTTAACCGAGTTTTGATTGCTTCAAATCGGCCGATTCTGGAGGGAGAGGAAATAGAGCAAGGACGAAGAGAGTGGACCAAGAATTACATGAAAAAATCATTATATGTTTGTTTGTTTGAGAGTGGGAATGTTCATTCATTGTTTGTATGAGTTATACCGTAGAGGTAAAAATAATATTATTGGATGATAAATAGCTCACTTCGAGAGGTGATTGTGTCAAAATCTCAACTCTTGGAGGAAAAGGATACAACCTTCTTGTTTTGGCACAAGGAGGGTTCTGTGTTCCTAGTGCATTCATTATAACACAGGACGCTTTTAGTGAGTTCCGAAAGGAACTCGGGTTTAACTTCTCTAAACAAGATTCTACTATCTCAGATGATACAATTGATTGTATTCATAATCTTGTGGACAACCACGAATTGAAAGAGGAATTAGTAGCGGAAATCAACACTCGATTACATGACCTAATCAATCAGAGTCCCATTTCGCATCCTCTATTAGCCGTACGATCTAGCGGCGTTGCCGAAGATTTGGATAGTGCAAGTTTTGCTGGTATGAATGAAACAGTGTTGAATGTAGAATGCAACTGTTCCTCAGTATGTCATGCAGTCAAGAAATGCTGGAAATCTCTATTTACGCGTCGTTCTATTGAGTATCGTGTCAAGAATGGTTTTCCTGGTTTTGATACGTCAATGGCTGTAATTGTCCAAGTTATGATTCCCTCAGAAGTTGCAGGTATCGCTTTCACTGTTGATCCTCATACGAGTTCACGAGCTCATTTAGCGCTGGACGGAGTACAAGGAATGGGCGAAGCACTTGTGGGTGGAATGGTGAATTCCGATCATTGGACTATTCGTAAACCCTACGGAGATTATGATTTCTTTGTGGAAGAAGCAATTATCAGTCAACAGGAATTCAAATTGCAATCGAATTATCCCAGAGGAGGCACGTCGAAGGTTCTCCTTTCAGAAGAGGAAGGAAAGCAGTCTAGCTTTACTTCTGCTCAAGTGAATCTTGTGTATGTATTTCATGAATAGATTGAGCAGATTGTTCGCAGTGCTGTGGAAATTGAGAAGTATTATCAGAAACCAATGGACATCGAGTTTTGTATTTATTGTAACGTTTTGTATATCCTTCAGGCACGTCCGATTACACACCTTCTCACCATTCCCAACAGTTGGACTCCGATGTCGTATTGATAATTAGGCATTAATCCTTTAATCCATCCTTATAACAACGAATGGTCTATATTTATTAATATTGGTAGTTTCCAAATGTTGACTGATCCCTTCTCTCCTGCAGGATATTCGTATCTAAAGTATATAGTTGGGGTGAGTGAACGATATATAATTCATGTAAATGGATTTATCTTCATCAACGTTGCCGCTGTATTGGAAACGAAGTGGGTTCGTCTACTTCTTTTCCGTTTTTCTTTGCATATATTATAATGAATAGGGTTATGGAAAGTAGGCATGGATGCAGAAGTAATTCGTCTTCTACAGGAAGCATACAAGAATGAATATAAGAAGTTTGAGCACAAGAATTATAAGAAAGGGAAAAAGGGAATATATCAACAGATACTCTACCCTATGTTGAGATCGCTAATGAAATTGAAATGTGAGAAACCTTCTGCAGAAGTTGTCAGAGAGCGCCTTAAAGACAGTTTTGACACACTGATTACTGTAGCGAATTCAATGCAGGCAATTCTTGACAAAGATCCAGCCAATGTGAAGTTGATTGATGTATTGTGTGTTCCTTTTGATCCTGTGTCCTTTCTTGTTGCTCACAAGCCTGTTCTCAATTACTGTTTGCTAGCAGTGGATACCATCAAGAGCCTTCTCAAGAAGTCAGGAATTGATGAAATAGATGCAGAAAGGCTATGGGCAAATCTTCCTGAGAACTGTGTGAAACGTCAGAATGATGCGCTCATAACACTGGGACAGAGTCTCTTACAAGTCTCATCGCGTGAAACTCTTCAAGTAGAGTTTATGGAGATATTTGAATTATAGAAATGGGTTGATGAAGGAAATAAAGGTGCGGTCAAGGAATGGCTTCACGAAGTTCTAACAGCATCCGACCCAGCCTCACAGACATTCCAAAGGAACTGGAATCAGTTTATGAAGGAATTTGGATGTCGATGTCATTGTGAGATTGATGTGGGTTCACCTCGGTGGGAGGACAATCCTCATGAGGTGCTTCGGATGGCTCTCCATTTGGCTGATGAACGTATTATAACAGAGGAAGAAGGTAAGAGACAACGAGAAGCTGTTTGGGATTCAATGAGTTTGAAACTCTCTGCAAAAACTCGAAGAAAGATTGAGCGTTTGTTGCCTCTCTCAAATCTATTTCTCTCCTATCGCGAACATCATAAATACGGGTTGATTCGAGTCATGGCAGTAATGCATCGTGTTATCTTACAGATTGGTCACAAACTCCATGTATCAGATCTCTTGGAGCGAGTTGATGATGTATTCTTCTTGGAATTAGAGGACTTGCTGTGGTGGGAGGAGGGTCGCAGTAGTGGAGAAGATTTCAAAGAGAAGGTAGAAAGGAATCGTATTGCTCAAGAGAGTGTAACACTTGATGAATTCCCTCGTGTGATTGTGGGTCCTGAGTGTCTTATGTGTTTCCTATCCCGTCAAACCCATGATAGTTTGAAAGATCTACCTCCAAATATAGTGCGAGGAATCCCTACTTCTCCTGGTGTGGCCGAGGGAATGGCTGTGGTGGCTATGGATCCGAGTACCACGGTAATTCAACGAGGTGAAATATTGGTAGCAAGGGCCACAGATCCGGGCTGGACACCTTTGTTTGTTTCTGCAGCTGCTGTAGCGGTGGAGATTGGAGGCCCACTGAATCATGGAAGTGTTGTAGCGAAAGAGTTGGGTATTCCGTGTGTGGTAGGGGCATTGGGGTTGATGAAGAAGGTGAGAAGTGGAATGAGAATACGCATTGATGGTAATAAGGGTATTGTTGAAATTCTTGATGATAGTTGTGTTTGATGTGTTATTTTGTTTTAAACTCTGAATAGTTCTTTAGGAGGTCTAGTTTGAGAAAGGAATAGATTAGAAAATAACATCACAGAATAATTATCAAAGAAACAAAATACAAATTCATTGCAGCTTGTGAATTACGAATAGATTGGTCCAAACGACGTTCTAATTCTTCCACTGAATGGTTTCCTAACACCTCTTGAACAATCTTCTGATCATCAAGAAAGCTCTCTTCTTCTGAAAAGTTCATTCGTGTGACTGGTTCCTCTTCTTCCATTGCAGCATCATTCTGAGTTGAAGGAGTCAACACAGAAGAATGTCCAGATTGAATGGGGAGACTTCGCACTTGAATAGCTGGTACCACTACATTACCCTACATCATCATGAACACCTCTCATCCACACTTTATCATCCACACCCTCGAGATATCGAGGTCGCCAGATTGCTCCGGCAACAATTCGCGGAGGTCCAACTCGCTCAATAAAACGGATATTTGTATTGGAAAGAGGACCAAGCCTTTGTTGGCGTACAACACTTTGAACTTTATCTAGATTGATTCGAGGATAGACATGAGATGCTCCAATGACAACTCGTCGCTTTGCCTCAGGCTGATTTGCTGGTCTCTCGTGATGACGATTCCAAGGGATGGTTGGTTTTGATGGAGGAAGATGGTCTGACTCGGGATCTAAGTACAGCACCTCGTCTTCACAAGCAGGAACTGCAATAGAGGAGGGTTCTTCTGCATGAAGAAGAAGTGAATTTGATGTGGGAGCCAGATGTGCGCGTGTTGTAACCACAGAAAGAAACTTCTCGATTCGATTCTCAACAATGGATTTGCGAGCTTTATCATCGAGGACAGGATTGATTGGATCTACCCCATGTTTTAACATCCATTCTTTCTTGTGATCACGCTGTTCAGATTCAGATGAGTTGGTCTGTGGTAGTGATTGATCGGTCTGTTGTGGTATTTCAGGTTGAGATGATTCTGCAGGTTGAGGTGATTCAGCTTGTTGTGGTAATTGCTCGGACTGTGGAAGTGATTGCTCAATCTGCCCTGATTGCTTAGGTAGGAGTAGTTCTTTAGAGTGTTTACCATGACCAGAACGTGCTTGATGAGGTCCTTCCAAATACTCTTGATGAGGTTCCATTGGCCCCTTAGACTGCACCATTTCCTGAATTTGCTCTGGAGAAAGTTCTCGATGGCACAAATGAGAGGTCACATAGTCAACACATTTATCAACACCACCCACTTCTGCTTGGGACATGATGTGAGAAACAGAGATCTTCGAAGATTGGTCTGAAATGCCTCTAGTCATAATTTTCTTCTAACAGAAACAACAAATTCAACACCCAGACGAGAAATGTAAATAATCCTGAAACCAGAAGACTAGTATTCTCATTTTCAAAATATGATGGAGTAATTAATAGCACATCCGGAATACCAATTGAGCGACACGCATTTGTGAACATGGAAATGTTCTCACGTTTCTTCAAGAAATTTAAATCTAACGATTACTCCAACGACTTACATTCATACTTGATGTATGGGGATTACTGATAACTCCATTGGGAACAAGCCGATGAAACAACCGACATAAGATCTATATCAATAAATTCCTCGAAAATATGATATACAATTCCATCATTCAATTCAGATAATAACGATTCTTTCAACTCAACACCCAGAATCTTTGAAATCACTTCTCGTAATATTACCTCCTCTTCCTAATCAAATTAGTAAATCCATTAGGCGATACAATAGTCTCATCATCCTTGAAACGAGCGATTTCATCATCCACATCAATATCACGATTCAGACTAAATGATTTCGGTTTCTTGAGATCTTCTGATCGGATATCCATAGTTTCTCTGTCATCTTGTTGAGTCGACAGCATTACAGGAACCAGTTGACGAATGTACTGTAGAAAGTCGAAAACAGTACTAGCGTCACACAACAGGATAAGATGAAAAGAGTATGACGGAAAAGAAAAGCCCCAAGTGGGATTCGAACACACGACCTGCCGCTTACGAAGCGGATGCTCTACCAACTGAGCTATTGAGGCACTCAATAAGTATAGAATTAGTACTATTTAAGATACAGATAATACCCATAACTCAAAGAATGGACGAATATGCTCTTGCTGACTTGAATAGAGATGTACTCTACTATGTGTTCTCATTTCTCTCTCCAGAATCGATACTAAGAGATGTGAGTTACGTGAACAAGTATTGGAAAGAAACCGCTGGAACTAGGTACAATATTAAATTGGAAATGACGAATAGTGTTGTCTATGTTGACGATAGAAAGAAGGAAGATGGAAAACGGGTATTTTCGAATCTCCAAAGAGCAGTTGATACTTGTTGTGACTATTCTACTATTGTTATTCGAGTACCTGTGGGAATATGTTAGCATCCTAGAACTCATCCATAAACCCTGTTGCAATTCATAACAAACATATTGTAATTTCAACAGAGGGAGAAAATGTGAAAATCGATACTGATGCTCTTATAGTGTTTGAAATTGAGTCTAGTAAGAATTGAGGTCCGAAATTAATAGACAGGCTCGGTTCAGTTCTCAAATACTCACTTCACTGTCATGGGTCATCCTCATGTTAACATTGATGAAGAGACCGAAGAAGCTGAAACAAGCTGTACAATCATCAGCTCACATAGTAGTGCCATTTCAGTGATAGATATGAAGATTTCTGTTGAGCAGGCGCATCTGTGGCGATTTATAACAAGTCGGAGTTCATCTACTAGGTTTGGTATAGGTATGACATATTAACATCTAGGATGGATAATGTCTATCTTGAACAATTGAATTCAGTTATAATAGGAGATGGTTCTCTCTCCATTCAGAATTGTTATTTCACACAACTGTTCAACACCGGAATTGATATGAAAGATGGACCGGTTACGGTCAGTCATTCTGTGTTGGAATCTATAGAGGATTGTGGTTATGCAGGAATTATCTTTTCATCATTGCATCATGGTCAGCACGTCGATAATGTAAAGATTCAACATTTTCGCGTTGGCATCCTTTGTCGTGGAACCAGTACCATTCAGGCATGTTCAATAGAACATTGCAGCTCTATGGGAGTGTGTGTCGACAACACAAACGACCCGAATCTTTGTGAAATCGACAATTGTCAGATTGACCGTTGCAGTTTGGGAATTCGTGCAAATAACAGTCTTCTATCAGTTCTATCGTCGCATATCAGACATTCAAAATGTGCTATCTACTCAACTTCCTGTATCACAATTCGTATTGAGAACTGCTGTCTTCACGATTGTAAGGAGAGTATCTTAAAATGTCGAAATGTTCATTCACTACAATTCTCCTCAAACAGTATATATGATAGCAAGATTGGCTGTGATTTGGAAAATGTATTGTATGTTGGGATTGTCCACAATCATTTTATGTATATTATTAATACTATGTTCTCTTTAGCAGGTGCAATGGTCTGATAGTATTTAGAGAATCAGTTATAGGGACGACTTTGCATATGTGACAACACAATCGTCGTTAATTGGAGAGAAGCGAAAATTCAGAACATTTCAGCAACTTTCCATGTTGACAACTCCGAGTTATTGGGAAATCGCCTTATCTCAGAGCGTGCTATCGAGTATCATATTTGAGTTCAATTTTTTGAATAGATCTTCATTGTTAGATGAAGGAGATTGTCAAAGAATCGTTCAAATGGTTTTAATTAGTCCAATTGAGCGTGAAAAGGGACTATTGTAGGAGTAGATTATTCTGTTGAATTTAGTTTCAAACAAATCAGAACAATGTATTCTTTGAAGTTGCATGGTTTCAATTCCGGAATTATGATTCTTCCAGCGGTCGTAGGAATTCTTTTCTGTTGTATCCTTTTTTCTCGTCATTAGATTGTTTGTTCACCAAATCATCTTAGATTCCCGCGGAATCTGCTTCTGTCTCATTTTCTTTGTGAGACGAATCTTCCTGGTGTTCTCACCGTATGAATGCGTTTGCAAGCGATAGAAAACAAATGTCTCCAATATTCGATAGTACAGTTTGGAAAGAGTTTACGATCTAGGTAATGGAATGCAGTCTATCGATGGACCGGAGGTCTTTGGTAGTGACGCCATTCTAGGAAATGACAAGTCAATTGAAGTGTTCTTTTCATCAGGAAAGAGCACGCCGACCACTCCTAACTTGCAACCATTTCCTGTGCTTGGGGATGGCATTGGTACAGGTATGGTAGGTGATCTGTCCGATATTCCTCCATTGACATCCGAAAATGTTTTTGCATCTAACCAACATGAACTTGAGGTTCCGAATGAGCCACCGAAAGAAAAGGAAAGAGGATCGACAAAACGGAGAAATGGCTCAACGAAACCTGTACGGAAGCGAGGTCGAGCTCCAGGAAAATCTGAGGATAATATTGTGCTGAACAGTCATGGTTCATTTCAACAACGACCTGATTCCATATCTTCTGGGCCAATGTCAATGTTGGATAAAGTCCCTATCTACTCCAACTCAGTAGAAACGATCAATCCTTCGTATCGACCAAATTTCCCAAATCATGCCCCCGTTTTCAATGGAGGCAATTCTGTATTTGCTTCTCAGATGCAGTCTTCAGCTGCGAACTATTCACAACGCATTGCATCAAGACCACCCTTAATGTCACTAGTACCTCAAGGTCTAGTTCCTGTTCAGCAAATGCATACCAATTATAAACAGATGAATTCAAATATACCTATGCGAACGATTCCTATGAATCGCGGAAATTTGCAACGTGTTCAATCCTACCCAGATAAGTCCGTCCACGTAGACCCACTGGCGTGTTCGGAACAGACCCAAAGTATAGATCCAGAAAATCAGCGAATCGCATCGACTACTTACTATGGAATGGAAGGAGAAGGAGTTGGTTTGGTTGACTCGAAGTCTGAACCAGGTAGTTTCTCACCTACTGTCAACCAGATGGGAAATCAGAGTAGTCCAAGACAGCTTCAGTCAGGACAAAGGCATGAATCGATGGATTTGACTAACTATATTCCAGTGACACGAAATGATACGGCAATTCGGCAAGATTCTGGAGTAACGACAGGATATCGTCAGACCCAGCGTGTAGGGCGAGGACAACAGCGAGATAATCAGGTCCTTCTTCATGTCGTCGGGTCTTTGGAGCCGTTTGGTGTTGTGATCATTGATTCTAGGACGGATAAACTTGATTTTGTAAGGAAAGCAATTGAGAAACATTTCCAAGATCTGATTCATATGCCTGTTTTTGAGTTCCTCTCAAGAGATGGCGTTCCAATTAGGCGTAGTCAGGAGAAGGAAGTTCTTGTGTGGAGTCAGACCTATGAGAAAGTAGGAATTAGTAAAGGGAGTCATGAGTAGCAATGGAAACATCATACCTTTGGAGATATGCGTGTTCGTTATCATTTATTTATTCAGGCTGCTGGAACAAGTGGTTCTAAAGAGCCAGTAATTATTGTAAAGAAAGAAGTATGATGTATATTATTTGTATGGTTTGCTTTCTAAAACATGTTTATTTCGAACATAGCGACTTGTAGGTTGTTAACAGACCCTTATTATTGCGGATAATGAATTCTGCATCTGATTGGAAGTGACAGAGTAGAGACTGGTAAGGATTAGTAGCAGTATTATCATTAATCTCACCATGCTGCTCACCAGAAATGTGCTGGACATAAACATCTTGATATCTGGTATCAAAATGCGTGATACAAGGTACTTCCACCGATTTTAAAGCATTCTCAAAGAAGAGCCTTTCTTCATATACTCGTAAATAATCTCCTTCACTCTAACGATCACACTAACCCAAAAGGACTACTTGAATCAAAGAGAGGATTTCATCATCACTTGGACGAGCATCCTTCGCAACATTAAGCATTGACAGAACGATATTACAGAGCTTCGGAGAGTAAATACCAGGGAACGAGACAACAACTGGATTTCTCTGCTCGATGATTTGTGTAACCAGTTCAGAATAGGAGCCCTTATCAAACAAAGGCCTTCTCCACATCATTTCATAGCCCACACAACCGAGAGACCAAATATCTGCAGAGTAATCATAGTGCTCTCCCTTAATCACTTCAGGAGCCATGTATTGAACAGTACCAATACAAGTTTGTTGACTCATTGAAGTAGTGTAAGTAGCCGCTACTCCAAGATCACCAATCTTGACTTTTCCCTCTCGAAGGAACAAATTCTGTGGTTTGATATCGCGATGAACGATTGATTGGGAGTGTAAATATTGCAATCCACACATGCAATCTCTTAGTATTTGTAGAATTACCATTTCAGGAATGAGTCTTAAGATCATCAATAGATCCAACTATTACTGTTGACTTCGTTTGAAATAAGTAATGAAGTCTTCCAAGTCTCCAGAAGCGATGTACTCAAGGATCATACAGAGGTAGCTCCCATCGATGAAGTAATCAAGACACTGAATTACGTTTGGATGAAGAATAGATTTTAACAAGCGTGCCTAAACTGAAAGAAGAGAAATGCTTCTACTTCCCTGCAGGCCATCTCAAAGATATCATCAGTTGATTTTGAAATATTCCGATAATAGGAAAGAGGACATTTCTTCATAGCAACAAGTTGATTGGTTGTAGTATCTCTAACTAACCATACAGTTGAACTAGATCCTCTCCCTATCTCCTTGATCTGTGAATAGCGATTCATTAAGGGTTTGTGCCCCATCAGAGATTCACGTGATCTTAATCTTGATAAGACGATGCAATCACCTTCTTAGAGTTATTTAGAATCATTACCAAGAAAGACTACAAAAACCAATATTCTTCTCCTTCAATTTGTTAAGTGTTTCAATGGAAAGGTACTGTAACGTTAAATCTAGTAATAAAGTAGATATCCCAAAGAACAAACATTTGAGATCATCGATAAGAAACTGGAAAGTATCAAGTCTTCGTTGTCAAATGATCAACAAATGGATATGGAAACGTTTTACATGATTTTCACGCGAAGTAACGAACTGATTCATGTTGTGGACTGCAGAAGTCAGGAGGAGTTTGATTCTTGTCATATTTCTGGCTCACATACATTAGTAACGATCCAAATATGGAATGAGTTATAGGAGGACTATCACAGTCGTACAGAATGGAAGGGTCTTCCAATCCGTACTTTTTACGTTTCTCGAATTGGAGAACGTTCGGCTGCTGTAGTGAAGGAAGAGTTGAAACAAGGAGTGAAAGCATATAATGTGAATGGAGGACTTATTGAGTGGTTGCATTACAATGGGTAATAACCTTTGTTCAAAGTAATACTGTAGATATTGCGACTTCGCTGATTTTGATACCAAAACAGTAAACGTTGTTGACAAGGAGTTTGCTCCTCTTGTTCCTGAGAGGTATACTCCGGTATATAAAGACTAGGGACTTATTGTTTGTAATACACCCATACTTCTTATAGAACATGGCATTTTTCTTATCAGAAGCCTTTTTAGCTCAGTTGGTAGAGCACCCGCCTTGTAAGCGGAAGGTCCGGGGTTCGATTCCCCGAGGGGGCATCTCTATTTTTTCCGATGGAGTATAAAACGAACACGTATGAAGCTTTGACTAGGCACTTGTACGTGAGTTGGGCTCTCGTTTTAGACACATGCTTTAGTGAACAGATGATCGTTGATGTACTGAAACATGTTCATGCGAAACATCCCTATTTGCGTTGTAGTATTCGAGAGGGAATACAGTCAGGTGAAATGACACTCATTGAAAAGGACAGAAATGATCCTGTGTTATCTGTATGCTTTGGAAATATACAGAATGTGGACACATATCTTGAGGAATGTGTTGAATGGTTTTCAAATGATGGATCCATTAATGACACTGTTCACTATTGGTTTCGTTTAGATAATGAACGGAATCAGTGTGCTTTAGTTGCATGTTTCTGTCACTCCTGTGTTGATGCACTATCGAGTCTGCGGGTGGCAGCTGATGTCTTGTTGTTTCTCGATTCTCCTTCACTTCCACTTCCAGAATCTCGTCCTTTTGTTTCTGTTCAGAGCGAAATCGTTTTGAAGAAGAATTGGACTGATACTCATACTCCATTCGAGAACCAGAAGGAACCAGTATGGGTAGCTCCAACTTGTCTACACGAAAAGGACAGTTCTCCTTCATCATTTAGGACGAAACAAATCGTATTGCCTCCGGAAACAATTGATGTCATTGTGAAAATGTGTCGTGATCATGGATGTACTTATCAAAGTTACTTGTGGCTTTGTATGGCCATAACGCAGATGAGATTATTTCATGTGTCATTTCCTATATCTATGCGTTTTAGTACTCCTGCAACTACGATAGGTAGAGCCACTTTTGCCCATCCTATTTCGAATGAAGATCTCGTTGTTGGAGCCTATACTGTTTTTGTCCAAGCTCATTTAGAAGGTGATCAGTCATTTTGGGACGTGTGCCGTAGATTAACTGTATCGCTGAAACAGGAACTTGAGAGTGGAAACCAGATGAGTGACTTCTTTGCTGTGTGTCAGACACTTGACTTTGGCAAACTCCCTGTTGCATCGTTTAACGGTTGTACACTGGGTGTAATTGATCTGAAACAACACTATTCCCACTTTAGTCTCAAGAACGTCTTTTTCCTTCCTGCTGCTTCAAGACGACCGGGGATGGGAGGCATGAATACTCATGCATTTACAATTCCTGGACTTGGTTGTCTTGTGAATTGCACATACTGCCATCCTGCCTTCACTCCCAGTGATATCACAGGGTACGCGCAAGACTTGCTGCATGTGTTTAAGAGAGTATGCGAGGGAGAACTGACTCTGCAACAAGTATATGATCAGTCCTAAGACGCTTGTTTGTTTAATACTGCAACAAGATTCTCTCTATCAAGGAGCATTATTCTTATGTGTTTCTGAAAACAACAGAGGAATATGAGGGCGTTTCAGAATTCAACTTGGATGAAACGCCCTCCAATTGCTTCTTCAATTGGTAGAGAGTAGAGACATACTTTTTCCATGAATCCTGCTGCTTTGGAAAGAATTGCTAAATACAGCGTCTATCCGGTGAAGTCTACAGGTTTTTTGTTACGAAAGTCTTCGTTTTACAGACGAGACTTTTATTGCATGACTCTGGGAAGACGAGCGGAGAGCAATGCTAAACTGTTTATGGAGCGAAATAAACGGATTCTTGTGACTCCAGTGCGCCATGCATCTACAAATGCCTTTGGAGCATCTTCTACTGCTGGAACTGTTTCTTTATTGTTAGGATCCTCTGCTGCTATTGCGGGATGCATTCTGTACTATTCTCATTCACTTCAGGTGATCTTTGTTTGATTTTCTGATGAATAGCATAGCGTGATTTTTAAGAAGGCATTGGACGTTATGAATCGTTGTCCTCTTGTCCTTGATCTCCTTGGTACTTCTGTTCTCAGAGTGAGTATTGCCCGTGGGAGTGTCCGTAACGGACGAGTAAAGGTTACGTTTGTACTGAAAGGAAGCAACGATCAGTATCTGGTATACCTTCAAGGAAATGAGAGTGATGAATCAATTGAGGTGTTATCACTACATCGCCGAGCCGAGGTCCCAGCTAAAGAGTATTTCATTTACCGTGATGGCAACTTGGTAGCTGAGCTAAGTGAAGAGAAGAAGACTAAGATGTTAATTGAATCGAATGTGAAGGAGGTAGTCGATGAGTTGAAGGAGTAAGGACGTCTTTTACGATACATTCTGCAATAAGTACTTCTGTTAAATCGCAATAGTATAAGTTGTTTGTTTGAGATGCCCCAAATTGAGAAATGCTTTTTTATTCCAGTTAAGGCTACCCCAGGGGTTCGATTCTTGTTTCAACTACTTCAGAATTTGGTATTTCTCCCACTATCTACCAAATAATGAACGTTGAGAAGAAGGAAATGGTTCCTGTCACTCGTGATTACACCGTCAACCTCCACAAGGCATGTCACAAGGTGTACGTTTGATTTGTGATATAAATGGTTCACTTGATTCTCAAGAATTCATCTAATCTTTTGTTATAGTGCTTTCAAGAGAAAGGCTCCCCGTGCTATGGCTGTTATCCGTAAGTTCGCTCAAAAGGCTATGGGAACTGAGAAAGTTGTAATTGATACTACTGTCAACCAGTATGTGTGGAACAAGGGCATTCGTAACATTCCACGTCGTATTAGAGTTCGTCTAGCTCGTAAAGTTGACGGAGAGGGTGAGGACGAGAAAACTGTGGGGGTTTTGTGATTGAGAGGATGATTGTCTAGTTTTATACTCTGGTTCAAGTGGTTGATGTACCTCATTTCCATGGACTTCAAACGAAGGTTGTTGAGGAATAAAGAGTTTTTGTAATGGAGATTTGCCTTTGTACTTGTTTTTTATGACAGAGGAGTTTGGTTATATTCGTAGAGTGGGGAACGGAACTTCATAAAAATGTACATTGAGTCGTTCATCTCTTTCGATTCGTCTTCTGACGATATAGAGCATCTTCCAATGATGGTAGAAACGTTAGATCAGCGTTAGTGGTTATTATCATGTCTTTTCATACCTAGTGGGTTATGGAGGAGTTGTTCTTGTCACAGAAGTAGATCGACGTCCGCTAGAAGAACAGGATGTTCTATTTGAAGTTTTTAGCTCAATAGTAGAAAGCCAACCAAAATGTTCATAACCTTTGTTTATGCAAACAACAAAGAGCAGCTCTTGTTCGAGACAAAGGAATTAGTGATTCCAAAGAGATGCGCGCATTCACTCGTCTATCAGTAGTTGCTGAAAAGAAAGCCCAGGTATATTCTGTTGTAAATAGTGATTCTGTCTTGATAAATCTGTAGAATAGTGAGATTGGTAAAACATATGACCTTGTTTCTGTGAGACCCATGAATAGCGAGACATTTGATATGGCATGTGATGCAGTGAGTCAGCAAGATACTTGTAACTCTCTAGTCTTATATTGATATCATTGAAATTGATGTTGGAAGCCACACATTGTATCCTATAACAAAGAAGGCAGTTGATAATGCTCTACGGCACGGGATCATGTTTGAGTTCCGTTTAAGTGAGTCATTTCGGGGTAGGTTATATTGTTTACTCTTTCTTAGATCGTTTCACTATGAAGAATCTGTTTATGAAAGCAAATATACTTACTCGTTATACTAGAGGACGAAATATTATATTTGGATGGTAGTTGATGAGTATTTTGTTAATCGTAGTGATCCTATTAGTCCCATTGAGTTAAAGGCACCTTATGAATATATATCGATTGCTAGACTACTGGGATTGTCAATGGAAAAGGCATATGCTGTTGTAGCTCAAAATGTGAAAGATGCTCTCACTCATGGAGGTTTGATTTGAGGTTCATTTATGAGGGATAGAGAGACGTCGGTACGAAAGTACAGGTATTGTTATTTGAGATGTTTGTTTCACATTGTTTTTTTTGGGATATCAAAGAACTGATGGAATTCGTTCTTTATTGGAAGGGAGATCCATTCTACCTAAAGGTGTCTGACAAATATGCCTTCCAACATCTAGCTATGGCATTTCTGGCAGTAATCGGATTTGGAGTGTCCTATCTTATTTTAGAAAAAGCCGAAAGGTCTGGCAGCCGGAAGTGTGGGTAGAATCCGACTCTTGCATAGAGGAGTAGAAATGGATTTGAATCAGATTCTATCTTCATATGACTTCAAAGGGGACTATTCTCTAACTGTTATCGATTTGGAACGACCAAACGAGTCTCCAACTCTTCCTCTCCCATCTTCTTCTTCACATCAACCCGTAACAGCAGAAAGTGTATGGATTATGTTGTTTAGATGAGTTCTGTAGAGGATCCAACTGTTCCTTGTAAATGTGATTTCAAATGTTATCTATAATCAATCTGTTTCGAATTATTCTCTTGTTAGTCGAATCATTGATAATCTACGAGTCGGCCTTTCTGTAACCTCTAATCTTTTAGGCAACGCTGAATATCAACTATAGTATTGCCCTTTTCAATGAGAACGGACTTCTTATTCCCTCTCAGACTATTCAAGCCAATGGAGTGCAGGACGGAGATACTGTTGGCATTTTATATGTTTGAACTCGAGAGTGCAAATCATTTCTAGTATTCTTTAGGCGGGTTAGAGATGCTAGATCTTAGAGATATTCATATACCAGGAGTAACAAAGAAGACTCGATTTGCAGATCTATTGAGAATATCAATGAATGGTGTTATCCATCGACTTCTGCTTTCTTGTACATGCTTTTGTTTTATGTGACATAGTTTCCTTTCGACAGTCATCGGATGTCCGCAGCATTATTCTAGCGCTCACTAGCCATCCAGTTGTGTCGATCACTGTCGATCGTCATGTCTCCTGAATCAACTTATTTCTAGAATCATTAGATGGAATTGAGTTATTTCCTGATGGTGTAAGGGCGAATCAAATGCAAGTAGTACAACAATTTCGTCGAATTCGTATATCCTGTACATTTCTCTTGATCAGATGAGAACTAGGGAATATGGTTCAACAGCTTCCTCTGGATGCCTTCTTTTCAATGCTCCCTCAATTCAGTTTTTCTTCTTTATCGACACTGGAGATTGTGAATCCTATTCTCTCGGAAGCAGAGATGCGTAATTTGACCTATGTCCTTCAAGCCCATAATTTGCCTCTCTATGTTCTAATTAATTGTGGGTTCTGAAGGTGTCTATGTGATTATAGATGTCCCATTCACCTCAATCTCCTCTTATATTGATCAAATCGCTTCGGTCCAACAATCATCTCAACAATTAGTGCAGTCATTACGTTTGGAAGTAGACACACTGAAGAAGCAAACAGAAGAACAGAAGAACAAGGTGCGTGAGTTGGTAGATGCAAATCTTGAGTTAAAGTCGGAGTTGACAAAGGAACAGGATAATTATCGACAAGTGAGTGAAGCAGAAGCCAAGCGGAAAGCAGAATGTGAGACTTTGATTGCTCAGATCGGGAAGCTTAATGCTCAGGCAACTAAGGAAACAGAGATAGTGAAGTCCCGAGAAGGACGTGTGTCAGCGTCCATCGCCACTGCCCTGACGACTACAGAGCGTGTCATTCATGCTGTACAGAGTATCCACTCGGACTTCCAACAATTGATGGCCAGTGGTGTTCTTCAAGCTGGGAATCTACAGTGGAATGTGCGGAATATAAATGGAGCTGTGAATTTTGTTATTGGACAGTTGAATGAGTTGACACGATGTCTAGAAGGAGGGGTAGGAATGAAACTACATGATAATGGATAGAGGGATAATATTAGTCAACCTTCTGTAGTACCAGTGTCTAGTCGGCCCCCCACAGCAGTACCTGTAACACCCTCAGCTCCTGTACCACAGTCTACTCCAGGACCTATATCTCATGTGACTCCACCTGTTCCACGTCCGACTGCAGCTATTCCTCGTCCTCTAGGGCCCATTGCTCAAGCACCTGTACCCATTACACATCGTCAACCTGTACCGTATTCTATTGTGCCAGAGATAAGTGGAGATCATCGACGGTCTCGCTTTGATATAGGTCCAGATATTTTATCTAAACGGAGGCGGTGATAGTTGTTTGTTAATAAACATATCAGTTAAGATGGTGTACACAAGCCCCAGATCCAGCTTCCTTTATGATCATAACATCACAACTGTTCTCCTTATGGAGACGTTCATTACATTTCTGTTGAATGATAGGGATCAATTCCTGCTCCATTCCTTTCTTCACAATACACAGCACAGAGCCACCCCAACCACCTCCTATCATTCGACCTCCATATACACCTCCTTCAAGGCCAATCTCCTTCAAGACATCAATGCAAGCAGTGATATCAGGGTGATCATTCTTGAAGTATTTCACACTGTCATCATAGGACTCAAAGAACAATTCACCAATTGTCTTCCAGTCAGCTTTCACAATCAGATCTGCATAGCGAAGAGTACGGTCCGTTTCACGAATCATCTACACTTAATTCATTCACAATCTCTAACATGGAAGCATCGCTTATACACTTCTTCACTCATCTGATCCTTCACTCCTTCCAGCATGTCCATTGTCACACCACGACACAGTGCCTTCACAGGCTCCTTTCCATCTACGTTGTACTTTTCTTTCAGGATTCTCTCTCCTTCCTTACTCTCACGGACTCGATCTGCGAATGCAGAATTTACGAGTTTATGTTCCACATGCACATAGAGCTTCAAGAGAGTCACTGGCCACTCACACAACCCCCCGTTCGGATCTTGAAGGGGATTGATAGGATAATCCTTCATGTCAAGAGAGATACAGTCAATGAGAGATACATGACCATACTTTCCACAAGCAGATATCATTTGATCCATTACACCACATGGCATTTGGACAAACTCATGTTCTGCGTGATAGCTTCGCATAGCTCGATCTTTCGGATCTAGATCGATTCCCAAACACTGCTCTATGAACAGGGCACAAGACAACTACTTATAATATACTTTAACTCTTAACTACCTCAACAGCAGCACTACTGCTGATGCCCCCTCCGATGGTGACATTGGAGATGAAGACCATATCAAAACCAAGTTGGCCATTTACCATTTCAGGAAGATAGAAATGACACAATCCCTACAATTAATCCACTATTTAATCATAACCTTGTAGTAATTGGCCCATTCTCCCTTTGGTCCTCTTTCAAGATCCTTATCGCAATCAAACTCAATCATTTCATCAAAGTACTCAGAGTAGACACGACAATGCTACAGATTATCTTCAACTAGAGTGATTACTTTTCCTTCTACTTTTCTTCCAGCAGCTACACCTCGGAGTACAGTTGCAAATGGTAACACATATCCCCCCATATAATCACAGTGCTCTCCTCCAAAATTCAGTCTACCAGGAGCTGATGTGACAATCTCTGGTTGTCCTCCAAATATCCGGGTATAAACCTCAACAGCATGTGGTACAAGATCTTTAACAGGAATATCGGTCATCGATAAGAGTAATAATGAAGAATTCTCAATTGTCATTTGACATGTCATTTTGCTAACATGGATTTGTCCCCCTTTGTCATTCAATTTATATCTCTCTTATTTTTTCACAGTAGCTTCTATTTGCTATATATACCCTTTAGAACGGTTCATTTTTCGAGGAACACAATTGAGGGTTTGCCACAAACATAGTAATAAATACAATAAATCACGCAAAAGAATATAGTAAATTATCTTACGAAGGGTTAGGTCGTTCTTCTCCCTCTTCCTACAAATCATCCTATTTCTACACATCTACATTAACAGGTCGTGCCATCGGCATTTCCACGTTGTTGTTAACCGGGGTATATCCTCGATGTCCTTCCATCACATTCACACCCATGTTCACGCCAACAGGTAGTGGCATTTGATTTAATGAATTCACAGGAATCGAAGCCATATTGTTGATATTGATCTGGGGGATATTCATACCAATACTATTCATTGGAAGGCTCATACTCTGCTGATTCTCAACTTCGCGACTTGGGATCATTGTCGGAGGCGCTGTGTTTGTCATCTGACTCATATGCTGCATCACAGGAACTCCCTCATAGGGGATTGGAATATTGTTCATCGAAGGCATACCTAACACATTCCCCATAGTTGGAATTGTTGTCATCCCACCAATATCTGCCATTGACACTGGATTTGCTCCTGTCAGTACTTGATCCATTACCATAAGATGTGTATCCGGAATGCCTCCATGCAGTCCATATACTGATAACGTGATATCCACATCATCTTCATCTTCATAGCGACACTCACCACTCAGCAGTTTCTTCCGAAGCGCTTCTTTAGAGGCTTTGTTTCGAAGCAATTCGTTTGCTGAACGTCGAATGAATGATAAATTGTCGTCACTCACTTCCGAAGAGGGCTTCTTGTAGAAGTGCATGCAACACTTGTCAATGAGATCATTGAAACGAGAAGATTTCATGATTGATTCATTCTGCATCACAAGCCAATCTGCCACTGCCTGACGTTCCTCATCACTAGTACTACGAATATGCTTCATCAAAACTCTCTATCCCATCAGTTACATACAACAGGACAAACTTTAACAGCCTGTGTGTTGACGAGCTCAACAGAAACAGCAATTCCGAGATCCTTGCTGAGACTCTTAATTGCACGATCCATGTGATCTCCATAACTTGTAGGATATAAGATTCCATTGTGATACTTCCGATACTGGTCAGAGAGAGCATCAACGTTATCTATACAATCATCACCAGATTACTTGTTATTACCCTTTTCAAGCTCATATGGTAACAAATTATCAATCTCACTGGTTATACCCTCAAGAGTGTTGATCGCTATAACGCCGTACAATTTTGCACGCATGATGTGGAGGTACATCCGCTTCGTTTCCTCACGTTGTCGTTCTTGAGCATCCATTTCAAGTTTGAAATCCTATGGCTTTACAAAACCGTGGTTCTTCATGCCAGTACGCCGTTTTGATCAATTCTCGATGGAACAGATATTGGAGTACAACAAACACTGTATTTGAGGTTGCTGACCTTCTCTTTCATCTGGGAGAGAAATCCACTATCATTGTCTAATGGAGTGAAAGATTCCTTTCGTAACGAATGGAGCATTCTACTGGTAATTAAGTGACGGTGTCTAAACAGGTCGAATTTCAAATCTCCTTGATCTAATCCTGTGGAGTTGAACTCAGGGAACGTCATAATTTGATCTCTACAAGCCATTCTACACAAGAGTCCAACACATGTTGACTCTTTTGCGGGAATTAGAAGATAGTTTTCATTTAATCCAATCTCTATGTAATCATCGAGTTTTATGAGTAAGACTTCCATTAAAACTGGAAAGGAGGAGACAGGAAACCGTTGAAGACAGAAATCGAAGTAGCGAGGTCCATCTACTTACATTTTCAGGATCTTGAAGCTGTGTTGTACAGATCCACAAGGGTAATACCAATGACAGATCAATCACTGACTGCATGAGAACACTGTGAACTGTAAATGTAGTTGTTCCAGGATGAATGAAGGATGACGATGAGATTGGAACAAAGGGACGTTCCATCAAATATGCCGGTTGGAAGAGAATTGCAAGGGAGTATTCAGGAGCACGAGGAAACTGAATTGTTGATGTATGTTTTGTGTATGAGTCGTTTAGCCAAGAGTGAATTCTTAATGTCATTTACGAGATCACTTCCTACAATCGATCAATTTCGAGTTCTGTGCAACATACATGACACACCTGTGGATCTGTTGTAGTGGGTTTGGGACGGGTCTCGTGGATACATGCCACTTTACACAAGGAAACATGAACAGTAGACGTGTCAATCATCTGTAAAATTTGTTGAGGGGATACAAATGTTATTGGATTGAACTGAATGTAGTATAAAGCCACATCTTTCACCTTCTCATACAGGAGGAGCGAAGAAAGCGCAGACGAAAGAGAGTAAGTTGGAGTAGAGACAGAGGATTGCTTTTGATCTGAAATTGTTCGTAATGTGGCCGTAATAGACTGAAGGGTCGCTTTTGATAGTGCTGTTGGTCGAAGAAGGACTGTAGATCTAGTTTTCAATTAAAATCAAACACATACGTAACAGGAGACTTGACAATGACTGCAACTCGCTTATGTTGTGTGTCTTGAATACAGAATTTGAATAGCACTAGATATGAGAAATACACCTCTTTCATTCCATAGTTTATAAGTGCTTGAGAGATGAGTTGCAGAAATCGTAACTGACTCTCGATAGAAACAGCTGCTTCAGAGGTATCTAGTATCTATAATTCACTTGAGAAGATTGGAACAACGATAAGAATCATTTGTCCGCAATGATAAGTTGGAGGGAACAAACAAAAACTAGTATTTGTCCAAAAGAACACAATGGAGCCTTTTTATTCCTCAGGAACCTCGATTTCACCGTTATCGATCTTCTCAATGATAGCAGAAGGATGCTCTCCATTCACAGTGCAGCCCA
>JANPWN010000368.1:0-18839 GCA_027406425.1 Blastocystis sp. subtype 8
ATGACTAGCTTCTCAACTCTGATGTTACGCATGACATTAGCCTTCTCGCTCTACAAATTGGTAAGATAATACGATCAAGCAAAGTTGTATTACCATTGTGATAGGTTAATAGACGTCGAGGTATTAATTGTGATTCACACCCTAGAACACGGCGGAATCTGGACCATCAACCATATAGGATTTGGGTATGGAGAGTAATTGAGCAGTGGTTATCTCTAGTACACACTGCTTCAAGACTTAGATTTAGTTACTGTGGATTCGTGGTCCTATATCAGCAGTTTTGCTTCATCACTTGTTCATTATCATCCATGAATCTTCCTGAGGGGTGGGAATGTCATGAAAGTAGGAGTCATCCTGGAAACTATTACTACTTCAATACGTTAATTCTATCCATTTGAGTCAATTCTAGTTTAACAGGGGAAACATCATGGAATCCTCCACAAGTGGAAGTAAAGATGCATTTGATTCATAAAATAGCCTTCTCAAGTTCGAGTCCTGCACATCTTGAAGAAACACCGGTAGGACTTTCGCAACTGATTGATAACATACAGGGAATCACGACGACCAGCATCCTGGAGAAATCCAAATATCACTTGTTCCAAAGAGGAGGCAATAGCAGCTATTCGTTCCATTCGTGATCAAATTGCTGCATCTGGAAGGATTCCAGAGACATTTAGAGCATTGGCGGAGCGTGAGAGTGATTGCAGCAGGTAGCTGTTAAAAAGGAGTATAATGAAAAGTGCAAAGCGTGGAGGCGATCTTGGATTCTTTGGAAGGGGGCAGATGCAGAAACCATTTGAAGATGCTTCATTCAGATTACAAGTTGGAGAGATGAGTGATATTGTAGAAACAGATTCAGGAGTTCATATTATATTACGAATTGCATAAGGCCATTTGTTTGTTGACATTTTATGTTTCGTAGTATCGTATCGAAACGTTTTTTGTGTGCTCCGATATTCCAGAGATCGGTACGATGTCTATTTAGACAGTCACTAGCTGGAAGGACATGGTTTTCTCAGGGAGTGATTGGAGAGCAAAGAAGATGGATTAATGTGAAAAAGGAATTAAAAGAACTTCATTATTGTTCTGGCTGTGGTGTTCAGCTTCAATATGATAATGAAGCGGCATATGGTTATATTCCCAGAGATGTGATGGCCAATTGTTTGGAGTATAGTAAAAATCCGATATGTCAGCGGTGCCATAAGGTAGTGGATTCGTTGTCATTTTACCTTAGTTGAGATACCACAATAAGGTAGAGAATAAGGATATCCCTGTTTCTATTCCAAAGGAGATTCTTGAAAGGATTCCCTTCAAGAAGCACTCCCTTATACTTTTTGTGTGCGATGTGATGGATTTACCTGTATGACCTAACAGCTGTACTTATCAATAGGGGAGTATCATTCCTCATCTAAACGAGTTAGTTCACAATAAACCAATGGTAGTTGTAGTAAACAAGACAGATCTGCTTCCGGTTGAGTCTTTTAGTCTTCATATGAAGCGTTGGGTCTTCAGTCTCTTTAAAGCTCATCATATTACAGTAGGAAATGGAGTAAGTGTAGAAGTGTAGAATATTAAAGATGTATTCTTTGTGAGCTCATTGAACAATCAAGGAGTAGGGTCTGTGTTAAACTACATTAACCATACTCCTTTTAAGCACGTTTATCTTATTGGAATGACAAATTGTAGGACTAAAGAGAGATATTAATATCTAGCTGGAAAGTCCTCCTTTTTGAATCGTTGCATAGCCTTCTCAAAGAGCAAGATATCAATGATGACTCTTTTATCACTATCGCCTGAGGGAGTTCAATTAAACAAGGAAGGAAAGATAGCAGATGATCATTTTGATGTGGATTACTGGAAGTCTACAGAAGATGAAGAAATACCGCTATTAGAGGGAGATCCAGGAATGCTTACAATTTCTGCACTTCCTTCCACAACACTAGGAGTGACAGCAATTAAGCTCCGGAATGCGAATTATCTCCTATACGATACTCCTGGAATCTGTCCATCCCCGTATCGTACTCGTCTTTTAAGTTCTATGTTGGCGGAAGAGCAGAAGCGAGTAAAACAGCTCTTTCCCCGTAAGAAACTCATTCCGACTGTCTTTTCGTTGCATCCAGACCATTCGATTCTACTAGGTTCCTTAGCTTCGATTGATTATAAGGCAGTTGATAATGTGAGAATAGAGATTGGCTTTCATGAATAGACAAATCCGTTGGTTTGCTATGCATATACACCATTGCCACTCCACTTAGCGAAAACATCGCGAATTCCAGAATTACTTCAGAAGCATGCAGGAACCCTCTTTCAGCCTCCTTATTCACCAGATCAGTATTTGGCAACGGGAGGAGTTATTCACCAATCGGATTTTGAATTGAAACGGGTGTTTAACATTCCGAGTGAAATCAAGAATACAATCGAGCCAAACTCGCCATCATCTTTGAAGTACACTGCGTTTGTCGATATCAGTGTTGGTGGATTCGGGTGGATTGCAATGTTTACTCAAGGTGGAGATAATACAAATAAGAAGTACAAACAGTTACAAGCAGGAACATTGTGTTTTAATGCTGTGAAGGGTTTTAACGTAGTACAGTGGACAGTACATGATGTGTAGATTTACCCGCGGCCTCCTTTTCTCTCACAGATACCAGAGAAAATGTGTAAACTATCCAAATAAATCTGTTTGATATAATCCTGTTAATGGTATGGGGTAACTCTTTCACTAATTCATCACTATGTAAAATCTGAGATCAACCCCTGGATCCTTCTCATAGTCCATAGATAATCGTAGTATTTGATTTAAGGGGTAAGTACGTGTCTTCATTCGAATAAGACAGTGTGAAGGAGACTATCGAAAGATGGAGAGAATTGAAAATCTGATTGTTTCGTAGATGAGACATCTGAGTGCTTACTTGCTCCTTGTTCTGGGTGGAAATGAGAAGCCTTCTGTAGGAGTTGATTGCGACGTGTTTGATAGTGTAGGCTGCTGATATCAAGAACGTCCTTGAGACTGTTGGTGCCGAGGCTGAGGATGAGAAGATTGAGAAGCTGCTTGCTGATCTTGAGGGAAAGAACGTAGAGGAGTTGATCAAGGAAGGACTTGAGAAACTTGTGTCTATTCCTACTGGAGGTGCTGCCCCTGCTGCTGGCGCTGCTCCTGCTGCGGCTGAAGAGAAGAAGGAAGAGGAGAAGAAGGAAGAAGAAGAAGAGGAGGAGGATATTGATATGTCTGGAGGTGGTCTCTTCGGTGATGATGATGACGACTGGTAAATGGATAATGCAGTTTCCTCTTAGGTCAAATGTCTTTCTGTGTTTGTTTTATGACAGTCAATAGTGCAATTGCACTTGTTTCACTCTGTTTTGATTGCATGCAAAAATCGTGTGTACTTTTGCCATTCAATTGAACCAGGGATTCTCCACTGTTCTGGATTGTACTGACAAGAGAGATGGAAGAACCGATCAGTAACACGGAAAGGATTTTTGTCGTTCGAAAGAATGCCATCAAGATGATTATCAAGCGGTATTGGTGCTAGTCCATCCAGAATGACTTATAGTGGTTTTGTTCTTAAGAAAACGGACGACATGACCGATTATGATGCTTTTGTAAAGAGAGTAAGAGTGATTTGTGATTATCATGAATAGTTCGGAACTCTTCCTATGTATGAAGATCTCTCTGTTGTTGTAATGGACGGAAATGAGGGAATTAATGGCTTAGGGAATGCGATTGTCAAACAAGAAGGACCGGATGTTGATTTGCTTCAATGACTCCCCTAGTATTGGTGTGTCGGTAGTGAAAGAGTATGGTTGCTTTGGACAAGTGATGGTTAGAATTGTGGAGAACATGCAGAAGGAAGAAATTTCATCTGCAGTAATCATAGTAAAGAATAAAGCCTCAAATTATGCCAAAATCGCCACAAAGCGATTCGAGCCTGTTTTCCACATAGACTTGTTCTCAGAGAGCGATCTTCTTGTGGACATTACGGAGCATTTCCTTGTCCCTCCTCACATTTTGTTAAGTGAAGCCGAGACAAAGGAAGTCTTACAGCGTCTGAGTGTCCCGGCAGACAAACTGCCAAAGATTGATGCGAATGATCCTGTTTGTCGCTATTATGGATTCAAGCCTGGTCAGGTGATCAAGATCATTCGGGATTCTCTTGTTGGAGGACGCACTGTTGCTTTTAGAGTTGTGATGTAGAATTGTTTTCGCAGACTTGTTTGTTCGCAAAAGTTGGGTATTCGTATTTTGCGCCCTTCGACATCCTTTTCGACAACCTTAATCTTTGCCTCCATCTTTTGATTTCAAAAGTATTCACTAAATAAGAGCACAGTCTGGTAGTGGTCATGATGAAACGACTTAATGATAATCGTTTCAGCAAGGAATTATCAGATGAGTCAAACCTAAAACCTAGAAGAGATGAGCAAAAAGAATTATTGCATGTTGATTCGATTGTCATTAACGACGGCTTTCCTCTATCGGTATCTCCTCAAGAACCGTTGTCAGAGATGGATGAGAATATCGAGAATCTCATGCAATCTCCTGCAGTATCAGTATCAGACGCTGATTCTCGTCGCTATTCTTCTGCCTTTACTCCTATTCGAAAACGAGATCGTGAAGTATCGTCATCTCCTGTGCGTAGTTGTAGATTGTGTATGAGGGATAGAGTGTATCAGTTCGCAAGTCGCTTAGATTCAGTTCTTCAGTTGAGTCTTCTCCCGCCATTTCTCGAAATACTTCGTCGATCGTTGATGAGTGTATTCACTAGGTAAGGTTATTATCTGTAGTTGATGGAATTGATCTTACCATTACCGCGGATCTTGTAGTAATGGACGTGAGTCTTATTCAGACACTTAATAGATAGAACTGTCCCCTTATCCACAATTCTTATGAAAAGGAGTTTATTACGGTGAAGCACATTGGAGAAGGCAACTTCACCTATGTGGATTTGGTGTTAAGCAAATCAACAAACACTCCATATGCAGTTAAGCGAAGTAAACAGGCGATGACGAAGCATTCCGAACGGTTCTTGATGGAGCAGTCATTAATGAATAGACGAAGACTTCTTCGAGAAATCCGTATGTTTGGAGAGGTCCATGAGTGTCCGAATCTACTCCAGTATTACAAAAGTTGGCAGGAAGATTGTTTGTATGAGGGGAGAAGGTGATGTGTAGCGATTTTCTATATGCTGATGGAGTGTTGTTCTAGAGGATCTCTTACGGTAAGACGAATACAGTGAAAATGTTTTGTAGCAGTTCATGCAACAGGAGAAACACATTCCCGAGAGTTTTTTGTGGTATGTGTTGTATTCGGTATTGGAAGTGATAATGGAATTGAGTGATTATTGTTAGGCGCTGCAGTATCTCCATCAACACAACATTGCACATCTGGACATTAAGCCTGACAATTTGTTGTTTACAGAAATTGGTGCTTTGCGAGTTGGTGATCTTGGTTGCTCATCACATATGGATGAAGTATGTAGTATGAGTGATCGGCGTTATATGGCTCTGGAGGGATTGGAAGATATCGTGAACCCGATGCGAGATTTGTTTAGTTTGGGCCTTGTAATATATGAGTGTATGTCTAAAGAAGAACTACCTCTCTCAGGTGATCGATGGTTGGAATTGCGTCAAGGAGGAGTAAGTATACTCGAGTATATATTATGTAGACTCGGTCAATTAATGGTTATTCAGAGAAACTTAATCAGATAGTTCAGGATGTGAATTTGAGGATGGATTATGATACATAGATGATTCGACCTAATGAGAATGTAACTGCTTCAGAACTGCTGAAGAGGATCCCTTCATCGGTTCCAGGTCATATTAGCGAGAATCGGGCCTTGATCCGAACTGTAGGACAGTTGATTGGAATGAAATGAAGGTGATGCCTTCATTAATGGAGATGAAGAAGAAACCAAAACCGAAGTTACTCATTGCCACTTCTTCAGATGATGTAGATGTTTATTGGAGAACTGAGGAAATAGATAGCAGATCGTTCAGATATGACAACACCTGTGGACGTGATCAAGAGTGCATATTCCATGACATTCCATTTCTAGTTTTTCCTGTTGCTGTGGTGTGTATTTTTTGTTTCTCTTGTTTCTCTTTTGTACCTTTTTGTTTGTTCATTAGTCCTCTTTCATCCTTTTTCGATTTGTTCACTCCTTTGACACCTACAAGCTGTATGAATATGTGTATTCATTCAGTTCATCATCTTTTTTCCACGGGCGTTTCGTCCGATTTTTGAATTGGAGGCGACTTAGAAGACCATAAATCCAACTTCAAATGGATCCAAACTCCAATGGAACTGTGGATCGAAACATCTTCAAGCGTTCTATGCGTTCAGTGAGCGATGAGAATGCAAATGCTGTGAAGAAGCCTGCTTTGGTGAACCCACTCCAGGAAATAGGCAATTCATCGACATATCGTATGGAGAAAATATAGGAGACTTACGAATAGAAGTGGTGAAGCCTCCAGTGGAATCGGTGTCGGGAGCAGCAATTCAGGAAAGAGCACCTACAATGCAACAGCTTGTGGATGAGCATGACAAAGATAATCAGACAAACTTCTCTCCATACGCCCAGCGAATTGTGAACAATTGGTTGAAACAAGAAGACAGATTTCGTTGTCGCCCGGATTATTTGGATGGTCAGAATGATGTGAAGAGTTATATGCGAGAGACATTGATTGATTGGTTGGTGGACGTGAATAGCCGTTTTCACCATCATCGAGAGACTCTATATCTTTGTGTCAATGTAATTGATCGTTATGTCTATTATACAATTCGAGATAAAACCGATTGTGTTTCACGTTCTGACTATCAACTTGTCGGAATTACTGCATATCTGATAGCAGCAAAATACGAGGAGATTTATTATCCAGAGATTCACAGTCTTCTAGCCTTTGCAGATAACGTATATACAGATGAAGATGTGAAGAAGATGGAGTTAAAGATTGTAAATACATTAAAATATGACTTAACAGTACCAACCACGAACAAATTCTTAGGTCGTTTCCTTCGCGTAGGAATGAGGGATTGGAGTTATTTCTAGTTATCTTCGAATAAGAATGTTCATTTTATGTGTTTTATGATTTGTGATCGTATGCTTCAGTCGATTGCCATGCTTCAGTGGAAGCCTTCAATTCAAGCAGCAACATCAATCTATCTGGCTCGAAAATATCTAGGATATGATGATAGTTGGGTAAAGTGTGACTCATATACTTGACTATAGAACAAATCCCTAGAGGAGTTCACAGGTGTGAAGAAGCATGAATTGATGCCGTGTGCACTGGCAATCCACGCGATCATCATGAAGCCAAATAAGTTGCAAGCTGTTGCGCGCAAGTATCGCAGTTCTCGTTTCAATCATATCTATAACAGTGTTCCAATTAAACCAAGTCAACCATCATCTACAAGTTAGTGGTGTTTGTTATTGAATCATTCATAATAGAATGTCTCATTAACCCGTATCTATTGTTCTCAAGTTGTTATTATTTATTATTATTCTTATAATGACATGTCCCAATCTCACTTCTTTCAACAAACAGTTCATTCATGATCAATATCTCTATCATCTTCATAAAACTCCCCCTCCTTCTGTACACTTGAATCCATCCCATTCTTCGATTCATCAGTCTCTTCGTTCTTGACCTCTTCCTTATGCCACACTTCAGGCATTCGCTTCAATTGAACAGATGGAGCACTTTCCAAGTCTTTCAAGTGTTCTGTTACTTGTTGACTAGCTGTCATATATTATACCGACTCCTACATCATGGAATCTAGATACTCGCGACTATTCTGATTGATAAGAGTAGAGAGTGGTTTAAGATGGAGCTGGTATGTTGGAGCATACCACTCTATGTAATTGTTATAAGGGATCTCGTTAGGGATCTCTTTCTTCAATAAAACTGAAGTCTCGTATGACCACGCTCGACTCACATTCTTGATTGTGTAACCACCTCCTCCAAGCACCAACAAAGGAATGTGTAAATTCCGAACAAAATCAACACAGTGAGCATGGCCATGAAGCGACATATTGAAAGTACCTAATCGATCCCCTGTAATGCTATCAGCACCACATTGCAGGACAATGGCTGATGGTTGGAAATGTTTGACACATTCTGTCACAATCTATATAATAAATCCCATGCTTCTATCAAACCGGATCAAATACATATTGATAGGACTCATCATCCATCCCATCCTTCAGAGGAACATTGACAGCAAAGTTCCGACCTTTATCAACTCCAATATCGGTAATACTACCAGTTCCTGGGAAATAGTTACCATATTTGTGAAACGAAACGGTCATGACACGATCTGTACAATAGAAAGCCTCTTCGACACCATCACCATGATGAATATCGATATCAATATACATTACACGTGGAAAGACTCTAAAGAAAAGTGGAAAGAGAGAATCATACTTTAACAGCTCTAAAATGGCTAAAACTATATCATTCATATAACAAAATCCTGAAGCTTCCGCTTTCTTGGCATGGTGGAGACCTCCTGACCAGTTCACACAAATCTGATTCCGACCTTGATTAAGACGTGATGCTGCATCTAGAGTACGTCAAACAGTTGAAACAAAACATACCAAGTGATGCTCCACAATAGAGACGACAGTAGTTGAAAATGCCATCAAACACAGGATTGTCAACTCCACTGGGAACAGCAACTATTCAATGAGTCTGATCCTATCAATGCGACATTGCTCCATTTCTTCTTGGTACTCCTTCATGTTATTCGGGGTAATGTGACTGAGAAAATCAACATATTCTTTGGTGTGAAAAACCTCCATTTCTTCCTCAGTAGCTTGATGAGGCCTCTACGTTTTGAACGACTCGAAATGACCTATACATAAACCTCTAAATAACGATAGAGGTTGTATGTCAGCAGTAAATTATGTGTTAGTCGAAGACGTTGAGGTTTCATCGGATGACCAGGTGCATAATAGTAATTGCCCATGTCACCTACACAAATTAGAAGTTAAGTACAAAATAATCTTACTGTCATAGAAATAGGCAATTTTGTCATTTGATGACATTTCGTTGTCTTCACTGAGTTAAATAATGACCTTTTCTCCTTAAAAAGGGCCTATTTTGATGTTGTCGTGACAATCACTTATGTGTAACAAAGAAAATGCTACTGCAATTACATCCAACCTCGTTTCACTTCAGTCCATCTCTTCACTCAACCATGGATCCACCATTAACCACGAAGGAGGAATCCGAACATCCACTCCGCACATTATATTTACTACTGAATCAATTTTTGATAGATACTGTATGGAATCCTTGAAGTTCTGCCCTTCAGTTATAAACGCAATCTTAAAATAAGCTAGCAATTCCACACCTACAAAAGTAGTAAACGGAATTGACAATTCTTGTAGTGACTTCTGCAATAGTGGAAGAAGACCCGAACCGTTGATTTCTTCTTTGGTAATCTAGATATGAAAGTAACGTTTTGATGGTACATCAATCGACGGAATTTGATCTTGGATTTTGTTAAGAATACTTTTCGAGGTCGTATAATAAGCAAGACTACAGTTCAGGTATTCGAGATTACATACGTTCCATTAATTTGTGATGAATCATAGAATGTGCTATCCGCAGCAGAAAAAACGAAGACATTCTTCACTTTCCATTTCTGCAGAAGAGAAAGAATATCTGCCACCAATGGCTCAGCAAATCCCTATGAATCAGGGGTATGACCTCCAATTACATCTTTGGGTTGACTTCGGATTTGAAGAAAAACATGTGGTGTGTTTTGCATCATATATACTACATTAGACAGATAATGACATCAGTACATTCCATTCCAGTAGTAGGACACGTATTCTCATCGACTTCATTGCCAAATGCGGAGTGTCCAACAATTGCCTGTAGATTTGAAGAATAGATAGTTCCAATTCTCTGAATCTTATTCTATGGTAATAAAAGAACAACACATCAACTTGTTGAATCCCACTGTAAATCACTAAATCAAGGATCATCTGATCCACATTACCACAAGAAATCGATGGCTAGTGATGAGTCAGAAAGAGAGTCATACCATGAATAGCATACCATTTTCAATCACACTTTGAAAATGAATTTCGATCTCCTTGCTAGAAAAAAGAATCTTGCATACCATTGTACAAATAGAGAAAAGAAATAGAATCGCCCACCGAGGGGCTCGAACCCTCGACCACCAGGTTAAGAGCCTGGCGCTCTACCGACTGAGCTAGACGGGCTTACAAGGTATTCATCTAGGTTGAATTTACAAATTGGAATTGGGCTGTGAACGATTCCTTGTTACTCGTTTCCTTCAGTTCAGTTACATATATATTGGAATGATGAACAAGATGTTGAATTGCTCACGAATTGTTGGTCGACGAATATTACGACTCCCAACTCCATTCTTTGCCTTTTCAACACGAGTCATTCCAAATGATGGGAAAACACTTTCTGATTTCATTGTTGATAGTGGGAATTGGTCCTTACGACTAGTCTTCATCAAGACCTGCTGACACGCATGTTATTGTCGATTCCAAAGAGAAAGAGTTGTTAAGCGGTCATTCTTTTGTGATTGAAACTTATGGCTGTCAAATGAATACTGCAGATAGTGGAATTATGGAGACTTTGCTAAAGGAAAATGGAATGGTAGTAAGTAAGGACGAAGAAACTGCTGATGTGATTATCATGAATACATGTTCTGTGCGAGAACATGCTGAAACGAGAGTACATCATTAGTATATTGTTTACAGTAGATTTGGAACCGACTTACTCAATTCCGTCATCTTGATCACAAGAAGAAGAAACATACCGTATAAGAATGATGCATAACTCATATCTAGATTCTCTGTGTGTCTGGATGTATGGCTTCACGTCTTCAGAATCGTCTTCTCGATTCGGGAGTGGATGTCGTAATTGGACCTGATTCATATTCACATCTCCCTTCACTACTTCTTAAAGCAATGGTTTATGGTCAACAGAGCTATGATACCCAGCTGAATGCCTCCGAAGTGTACTCTTCGATTCATCCATTATTCCTCGATCCACAACCATCTACTCAACTCACCATTATGCGTGGCTGTGACAACATGTGCTCATATTGTGTGGTTCCATACACACGGGTAATTACTCTCTGTTTGTTGCATCTTAGGGGCGAGAACGTAGTGTTCCGTTCAACGATGTCATAGATTCAGTGAAGAGAATTCGTGACCATGGATACAAAGAAGTGATGCTTTTAGGACAGAATGTCAACTCCTATCATGATGAGTTTCCACTTTCGATTTCCTTGATCATTAGATCCACTTCTCGATCTATTGTTTTCCCAGAGCTGCTTCAGTGTGTTGCTGAAGCCGTTCCGGAGATGCGAATTCGGTTTATGTCACCTCATCCAAAAGTATCTCATTTTTGTCTTATTTAGGATAGGATTTCCCAATGGATACACTTCAAGTGATTCGTGAAAATCGGAATATTTGTCGATCACTCCATCTTCCACTTCAGTCAGGTAGTGACTCTTGTCTGAAGCGAATGAATCGACCATATACCCGTGATGGATTCCTTCAACTTGTCTCTGATATTCGGTCGATTCTTCCGGATTGTAGTCTTAGCACCGATGTGATTACGGGGTTTTGTGGAGAAACAGAGACTGAACACCAAGATACACTTGATGTAATGCGAAAAGTATCTTTTGATCATGCATTTATGTATTTGTTTAGCATGCGTGAAAACACACACGCATGGAGATGTTATAAAGATGATATCAGTTTAGCTGTGAAGAAGCGAAGATTGACAGAAATCCAAACCGTCTTTTATGAGTCTCTACAGGCAAAATTAGATGGACTAAGAGGAAAAGAAGAATTGATCTTAGTAGAGGGAGAAAGTAAGCGAAGTACACCAGGAGCCGTGCAATTCAAAGGGCGATGTGATGGCAACCGAATGTGTGTATTTGATGGTATGTGAAGAATGGAAATTGATGAATAGCAATGCCTATCTTTGTCTCCAAGGAGGCATTCTGCAAGGGAGGAGAGCAGACTGATTCTATTGAAGTGGGTGACTATATTGCCTGTAAGATTATTACACCGGGAACGGGAACACATTTAGTAAAGCCATTGTTCAAAACTACTCTTCAAGAGTATTAACTGTTGTTTGTTTTCTGTCAAAACAGGATTGGGAGATATTATTTACTGTCATCTTCGTCATCTCTACAGGATCTATCGTCTCCAATAGTCTGGCCTTTAAACAGTTGGCGGTAAATCAACTTTAAAATGTTTCTACGAGTGAGTTCTGTGATGGGGATTGACATTAACCAGAAGATTTGGAGAATTTCTAATAACACAAAGAAGGTCAAGAAGGTGGGTCTTGACATGGTTTCGGACACGAAGTATCCATTTGCTGGATCCCATCGAATGGGTAGGTATTTCTGTGGTTCTGTTATGATATTGATCATAACGACAATTAGGAGATAGTGGCGAGTGTAAATCCACATAACTAGGTTTGATCCATATCTTGGATGTTGTACGTGTAAAGAGTATGAATACTGTATAACCAGGAACTTTCCAAAAGGCATACTGAAAGATTTTTGCTAAAGGAAGAAGTGCCTATATGAGATTTGGATGATAATTGTACATCTGCAGCATCAAAGATGGCAAATACGACAACACCGATTCGAGTAAAGTTGGTGTAATAGGATACAACAATCAGTGTGATAGTCACCAGATGATGCTACATGTGATTAGATTCTCTCAACCCTACAAACAGCATCTCCCAGAGATCCTTTCGATGCTTCTACGATTTATTGGGATCATTATTATTGACTTCAATGAACAGAACAACAATCGACATCACATAGAAGGAACATTGTGTGAGATAGAAGAGTTTGAAATCCCATGGGTAATAGAGTTGCGGGTATTCTAACCATACGTTGTTTAGTGTGAAACCGATATATTTGCGAATAATGGTGATTCCAGCGGAAAATGAAAAGGTGTAGTAGAGAACCAACCATGCTTGTTCCTATATATAGGTATCAATAATATCATTCACTTCACATTTGTGCTCGATTTGAGGTTGTTCAGGACTATTGTGAATGCCCATCACATGAGCAATGAGCCGAAAAAGAGTATTTGAAAGGAAATAGCGTAGCGTGAGTAGTACGACTGCCAGGGAAAAGACTGTTTGAATGTCATGGATGCTTTTAGCAAAGAGTGGTTTACCATCAATCACCACTGCCCCATGTAACCTAAAGAAATCTTTGAGCCATTGACTCGAGGAAGTGGGTAATATCATGGCGAAATAGAGAGACACAATTAAAAGGACTGCAAAGAAGACTCCTGTGTAATCACGGAAGAATAGATGAATTGGTGACATTGTATCATCCACTCTATTTATGAATTATCCTATTATTAAAATACTTGTAGTTGACCATCAAGTCAATGTCATCCTTCTTGGATGATTCAATCACAGCCACAGATTGTTGACTGTTTGTTTTCATATCAATAGTAACAGACAGCTTCAAGTTATTCCTGTTGAATAGTGGAGAAGTTCACGTGCGTACAGAAGCGAAGACTTGTCAAACTCTTGATTGACAACAAACAAGAAATACTTTCCAAGACACAATTTCAATATCTACAAGTGTATTCTTTGGTCCTGTACTGACTACTGCAGTACACGCTTTCTTAGGATGATTTGCAAACACCTGCATTTTAGGAAAAGATCGAGGAATACATAGGAATCCTTTGAAATTTCAAAACAACATTTTGTTGTTCCTGAAATAGGACTAAGAATGGAAATTACTCCATCTTCACTGCAAACTGCTACATACTTGCCATCTGCAGTCCAGCGCACACAGCGAACGCCTGTTCTATAGATCAATTGGATTTCATAAAGAAACTTGTGACATTTGACCGCATTGAGTGTAATCATCTCGTTACAATCAATAATCGATACAAAGGTATCAGTTGATCCTGTAGCAAGATTATAATGTTTTCGATCAATGTCAATCGTTGTACACTCACCCATGTGACAATCCATCTACCAATAACATCCATCCTCCTTTTCAACATATCCCTCATTCTGAAATGACCTAGTTTCTTCGTTATATACAATCATATCCACACGGCCCACCCCATCTATATCTGATGTCACAGACTCTAAAGAAACCTCCTTTTGAAGCTACAAATAGACACGTTGAATCCAGTCCCCAACAAACTTCATTTCTCTACATCTCATGTCTTCTATTCACTTCCTACAACCGAAGACGCATTCCGGTCATTTTTAACTGCAGTAAAAGTTCCGCTAGATACGTCAATCATATACATAGTCCCTTTCTATGCTCAACTACTCTCTCTCACTACTTACATCATTTTCGACGGCTATAAATCTTCCGTCTGGAGACCAGGACAAGAAATCAGTATATCCAGAAAGCTTGATTGTTAACATTGAGTCTATTCTAAATTCAATTGTAAACTGTATACCTTCGTTGTCAATATTCCAAATCTTTACAACTTCCTTGTCAAATGTGCAGGCAATCATATCCTTGGCAATGGGGCTCCATTTGACTTGACTGATGTGATTTTTGAATGAAAATGAATAGTCACATTTCTAGAATCACAGTTTCCATTTTTGACCCACATAACTCCGTTGAGAGTTCCAAATACGTACAGTACAATCGCTACTACAAGAAGCTAATAACACTCCTGTGCAATTCCAATCTAAGCATTTGATCTACTTGTTACTATAAGCGGCTACACTGACAGTTCCGTAATGTCCTGTAATGCGTTTTCGAGGGAAATTACTTGGTTTCGTCTCAAACTCCATAGTCGAGAAATCAACTGAGCTAGTTACTCAACAAACACTCTAACACTAGTTGTTATGCCAGCGCATGAACTGAATAAAGCCACGACAAATGATTGGCAAACGAGATAGGTCGGTAGTAACCATCGCCAATTCTGCAGATTCGCAGATAATCATCCACAGACAAACAACAATCAATATGGCCATAAAAACATCAACCGAATAATGGAATCGACACTACTGCTCACAGCTTCCTACTACTCATACCAACAGAATCAGGTAACAGGTGAAGAGGGCTACAGTGAGGACAACCAGAAACACTGGGATGAAAACTCGATAATTGTCCTTTGTAATTAAACTTCCAAAAGCCTTCTCATCATGCTCTTCATCAAGACTTACGCACACAGCAGTAAAGAGATAACGAGTATGACCACTAAAAAGCATATCACCTTGGGTTTCCATATTCTTAGGGTTTTTTAGGCGCGTGAATGTGTAATTGATAATTTCTACTAAGGTGAAATGACCTTTCTTCTGCTGATCCTCAGTAGGTGTTAAGAATCTAAGTGACATAAAAAACTAGGATATGTTTGAATATGACCCCAATCACACGGATCTGGAAGACTTGTCATAGTAAAGATGAGTGGCCGTAAAAGAGCAGTGATCCCCAACATCAGCATAATTCTCCGGAATAAAAGGAAGTGATCACCATGACAAAGTAGAGCAATGGCTCCAGAACCGATCAGCAAACCCATAAGGATATTGATTACTGCTTCTACTTTCACTTTTCCTAGATGAGGGATATTAAAATACACCTTCTATTCATGACCTTCGAGACACGAATATACTTCGGGAATAAGATCAAATCCATAATCTGGAAGCGATAGTAGTGGTGTTCTACAGGTCAACAAAAGGATTCGTGGCGCACCGATTCGTGGAAATGTAAGTACCACTCAATTCGTAGAACTCGCTGAGTAAAAAAAAGCACACAGTCATCTATACGTGATTGCCCCCAGAGAATGCGACGAGAGTGGTGAGATACTCATCAAACACAAATCCAAATGATAACAATGTCCCAACAATAACCACAATGGTGGAATAGGATTCAAGAGCTGCTTTACCTATGGTCAAACTACATACAGACAATAACTCTTCATTTTCGCTACTGCAATGGTAATAGGGACCATTAACGCAAGAATGATCCCAAAGAATACAAAGAAAGGAGCTGAGTAGAGTTCGGTCATTGATTCTGTACGGACAAATTTCGAATAAACAAGGAACAATCAAAAGACAAAAAGATATAAGAATCTCAAAAGCAAAAAATTAACTTAGTTCTTGCGCATCGATAAGTCAATTTGAGGTTTATAAGGAACCATCTCTACAGTCTCCTTATTTCCACTTCGGATGACTTTCTTTGTAAAGAACAGAGGATGATACTTTTCTTCTGCGGTCATTACAGACCAATCACTACAATACTCGATCAAATCTTCCTATTCATAATTCAGCTCAGACTTATCCATACGGACTCGCTTTGCAAACGACCATAACAAATACTACAAATCTTTTCACTCTTTGTATGTGGCCATCTGCAATTGTTAAACTACTTATAACTCCCTCCAATGAATCAAACATTCTCATAGAGCAATACAACGGAGTCAAGATCAATCATGTTGATGTATCCATAACCCATATTACAGTGGGTCTGCTGATCCATCGGTAAATATAGGAAGTCATACCGGTTCTTGCACTTCTTGTTAATAATACGTACAAATACATCACGAGTGAATCTACTTCAGAAAATGAGCATGGTACCTACCCATTCGGTATGTTGCGGATCATCAACGTTGTTCGTCGATCTTCGCCTCGCCTCACCTTATCAATATCAATTCCATTGTCATCTCGGATCAAGTTCTTCTTGGGAATAAACTCTGAGGAACGAGCCGATAATGTACGAACAGTAGGGCGAGGGACTTCTTGTTGGTACGGAAAAGGAGGATAAAAGTAGTTAACTTGTTGAAATGATGGTACTGGTTGCGGGCGTGGGAGTGGAAGAGGTTGTAATTGTGGAGGAGGTTGGTGTTGCACTAAGAGAGAATCACGTGGATAAGAAATGGAAGGTATTAAAACTTGCCCATGTTGAAATGGATTACTATTTTCTAGTTCAGCTGAAAAGAAAGACTGTGAAAAGGAATGATCAGGCATCAAAGGAGAATTTGAATCCCCCCAATTTTGTAGCGTCGATGATTTCCAATCATGCTCAGGAAAGGGACGTAATGCCAAAGTGTCATTCATAGCAAACGGATATAACTCTTCTTCGTGCTGTCTATATATCGGTCATATACTAGAAAGCTACAGAAAGATATTTTCATCCTGATTCGACGAGAAGAGTGAAGATTGGGGCTGTAAAGGATTTCCAAAATCACCATGTCCACTTGCAAACGGACTAAGTTTTTTTGGATCAGGATTTACAATCAACTATAGGATCAGGAAATTAAATAAATTACTACGGATGATTGAGGATTACTGTCAATGCCTAGGGTATACTGGTTCATATCCATAGACAGAAAGGCTAAAAATTGTTAGTTTATACACAATACCACCAGTTGAAGGTTTCAAGCGATACTTCGCATACCGTCGTTATTTATTCCATTACATACATTCCAACTCTCGAGATCCCTGTTAAGGCTGTATCTATGGAGATTGACAATGTATCCAAATTTATAACGATATTCGGATTCCCGAAATGGAATAAATTTGATGAACTAGACTTGCCGCGGGAATGGTACCACGATGGATATTTGTGATATCTAGAACTCATTAGTCATTTCCAAAGTTGAAATGGAGAAAAGAGTACAACGAGAGTCCACTAAAAGGCGTATCTCTTTTGCTCCTGTTTCTTTGGATACTGTAACAGAAGAAAACTCTGTGTTGAATGACGATGAGCAAGAGAGATCATTTCTGTAATATTTTTGAGAGAGCTATGATGACTAGTCGTGAAGCAAGAGAACGACAACGCAGAAGTCATAGTCAGCAATCTATTTCAAACTCGTTTAGTTTGTGATATCGACTGAGGAGTAGAGAGCGTTCTGCTAGAATTGCTTCAATGTATGCTGCAATAATTAAATTGTCAAATGAAAATGTAACTGATCGCTGAATTGTCGATGCTTAGAAGATCAATCAGAAGAATACGTGGAACTTGGATTTGATCAATCATATGAAAGATGTACTGTTGGACGATTCGTTTGAAATACTTGGGAAGTAATATTTAGTGCATCTCACGAGACCAATTTTCAAAAGGCGAGCACTACTTTGGATGCCTCTGTGAAGATTTATGGATGTCGTGTGGATGATACATTGAATACTGGTTATCGAATCTTGGATAGTTTAAGTCGAGGTGAACAACCAGTCCAGTCGGCGGATGTTCCAAAGCAGAGCAAACGACTAGGTGTTATTAACACGTTGGAAACGAATCTTAGCTCATTGGAAATGGATCCCTCCGATCTCGCTTTTGATGCAGATCCAATGTTTCATTTGATGAGTCGACGATTTGATGAAGGCGGAGCTAAGGGACTGTTGATGGCCAATCTAGGTCTGACTGATGGTTGCACTATTGTCTTTGATTCCAATGATGTGATTGAAATCCCTACAGATTCTACGACTCCAGAAATTGATTCTTATTCTGGAGGTCTGGATACTTTTGTGGATGTTCAGAGTATTTTGACCTCAGGAGGTCATACCACTTTGTCTTCCATGATGGATATGCCTGTGTGTCCTTCTCTGAATCAACTTGTTTCGGAGATCTGTGAATATGAGGGGAATGTATCCATGGATGGAGAATTTGATCGTAGAGTGAATTGAGAGGAGATGAGATGCATATGGATTTAGAGAGAGTGTCTCAACAAGACCAATCTAGGATTGAAGATATAGGAGTGGAATTAGACCCAGACTTAGCACCTATTCCAGTAGCAGTGGCTAATGAAGTATCTGGAGAGGCAGGAGAGAGAGGAGTTAATGAAGTATCTGGAGAGGCAGGAGAGAGAGGAGTTAATGAAGTATCTGGAGAG
>JANPWN010000370.1:0-13609 GCA_027406425.1 Blastocystis sp. subtype 8
GGGTCGTAATGTATATGATTCCATTCGTAAGTTCCTTCAGTTCCAACTCACAGTCAATGTGGGTGCCCTTCTCATTTCCTTCCTGTCTTCAGTGTTCCTAAGTGAAACTCCCTTGAAGGCAGTTCAGTTGTTGTGGGTGAATCTGATTATGGATACATTTGCGGCTTTGGCTCTGGCTACTGAGTTGCCAACTCCCAAGTTATTAGATCGTCCTCCCTGTCGTCGTGATGAATCATTAATCTCTCCAATTATGATGCGTAATATTCTGGGTCAAGTATTCTATCAATTTATAACTTTAATGTTCGTTATTTATCAGGGTCATAAATTTATAAATGTCCCTACTGGTCGTGGATTAGGGACAGACGCCGCTCCTACCACCCATTATACCATGGTATTTAATGTTTTTGTGATGATGCAGGTATTCAATGAATTTAACTCTCGTAAGATCAATAATGAATGGAATGTGTTTGAGAATATATTTGATAATAGCATGTTTTGGTTCATTGTTATCGGAACGATCATTGTTCAACTTATCATCGTCGAAATTGGAGGTGAAATCATGGAGACAACACGTCTTAGTTGGGGTGAAATTGGCCTTTCGATTCTTATCGGATTCATGTGTATGCTATTCCAGCTTCTAGCTCGTACTGTCCCTGGAAGCTGGTTCCTTGATTTGAATGACAAAAAGGAGGGAGGTGCCGATTGGTTGTGGGCTAAACTCAGACCAAAGAATGTGGCTGCGGGTCTTCCAAGTGTAACGACACAAAGCTATTCCAAGCGTCCTGAAATGAAGCGAATCTTTACTCAATAAATGTATAGTGGTACTTGTTTATGATCAAACACATGACTAAATGTAACGCATCTTCTCCTCTTCACTGCATTTCTTAGGGAATACTCGTTTGTAGAGAGCCATTCTCACCTCATCATTCATGCTCAATTGATCATTGAAAATACACTTCATATAGCCATGAGTTCCCAACGGTTCACGAATATGACCTACCAAACCCAATCGCGTATGCAGTTCCACAGGCTTAAACCACTATTAATCACAACCCTCACTCATTCATACCAGAATGTCTCGTGGCTCGTAGAACATATGACGAACAGTGGCGAGTTTACGTCGAACCTTAAAGGGACTTCCAGTAAGGACAATCTTCTTCAATACAACAGTATCAGTTGAAGCCACCTTCACTGAACCCAAAGCCACCACCTTAAGAGTCTATCGAATCACCTCTATTCATATCTCTTACTTCGTCTGGTGATTGGCGTGGTTGGAATACAGTTATGGGGCATGGTCGATAACTCATTGGGGAGTAGAAAACCATTTGAATAAAACCGGTTGGAGGTACCCACTGAACAAACTTACACTTATCACATCGAATACCACTCTCGGCAAACAAAGGACGAATCAACAGATGACGGAATCCCATATGAATACTCAATAGATCACGAGACTTAAGAGGCTCTGGAGACCATGATGAAGATCGTTGGACTGTTGAATGCACTACTGTCAGTTTCTCCTCGTAGGGTAACAACCAACTGATAAGAAGAGGAAGAGAACTCAAGTGAGAGACCAACCATTGACGACTGACACCACGAATACAAATCTCTACATAATCACCAGCTCGAAAGACACGATCCTGAACGATTCCTTGATCACTTTCCCATTCGAACAAACCATCACTTCTAACACGTTTCTCTTGAAGTTCTAAGGCTGCTTTCTGCATTGCTTCAAATGAAGGGAACTCTGTTAATGAAGCATACTCCACTGGAAGATTCTCCTTGGGGTCCCACGGGGATGATCGGAAACTCTGCAGACCGCGATACTTAATAAAACGATATCTCGCTGGTTGATCCAGAGGGACCTCTACTTCATCAGGAGCATCGAAGTACTCGGTTTCTCTTTCCTTTCGTTCTTCTTCCGTCATTACTTCACTGTTTCGTTTTTTCTGTTGACGGGCGAAATCTTCGGCATCTTCGGCATCAAAATCCCCATCTATCTCTATTTCACTTTCTTCTTCCAATTGAGCAAGAGCCATATGCTCACGACGATCTTCCTCATCCTCATATAATTCATCTCCCACTATCTCTTGCCAGATTGCTTCTGTATTCCTTACCACACCATGATCATCAAGCTAATTCTCAACGAATACCACCAACCCTACCGACTCTGTGGGAACTGGCCACTGAGGAGATTGAATCTGACTCATATCAACCTCTTCCTCTTCCTTCAGCTCACTTTCACGAATTCTCTCAGGCACCACCAGCTCTTCTTCGATTGCTGTATGAGCAGTCTTTACTGGTGATGGATCTGCTAGTACCTTCACGTAGTCAAGTTTGTGGGATCCCTCACCTGTAATATGAACAAAGTCATAGATAGTGAAAGGACCTCCACGAATATATCCACGGACACAAACACTACATACAGGAAGATTCGCTTCTTCTAAGGTGGAATCAGGAACAATTGCCACTTCTTCACCTAGCATGTATGCCCGAAGTTGACGCCAATGGAGTACAGAAGGAGTACATTCGCTAAGAGCACGAAGAAGGAGATCAAGACGTGAATCCTCAAAAACCTTGACATCCGGATTTAACTCTGTTTGTAGCAATCTATTTGTAATAATGAACGTAATTCAAGGCACCGTGTACAAAATTTCTTCATATTGGAACGTTGTTTCTGATTTGTAATGGCCTCAAGATTTTGAATAATTCCCATGCTTGTAGGGAGCCCTTGATTTCGAAGAGTGGTTAAAATCAAATCAGCTTGGGATGAAATGACCATTTCCTCTCCCACTGACGCATCACAGACAAACAGGCAAATATCAGCTACTTTGCATGTATCCAACACATTCTCGAGATTTTGAGTGCAGCAGAGGAAGGTCAGACGACTTTTGTATTTGGGAAGAACAACAGTTACGGGTTGGCCGATTCCATCCTATTGCATCAGTCTTTCCACTAGTTATCAACTTGACCCAATGGGGAATAACGGATGGAACAGTCGGAACACAAGTCAAGAATCTTCTTCATTAACACACGAGTATCGACATTCTCACCTAAAGGAATAAGTGCAACAGCTGAGGGAAAGGCATTTCCCGCACCTACCAATGAGCAGTCTCCTTTTACAATAATACCAGCTCTACGTTTCTGGATGTACTCTTTACGCTTATTCTCTCGCAGCTGACGCTGTTCATTGAGACGATCCTTTCGATTCTGACTCCTACTCTTTTATTTCGATTTGTCAATGTCTACTTCTCCTTAATACTCAAACGATTACCACTTTCCACACGTCCACCAAGGCTGAGCTTATTTGAACGTTTTGAAGCTTTTGCCTGCTTGTGAGACTTATTAACTTGCTTTAAAGCACCTGCTTTGTGGCTATGGTCCATAGTTTGTGGTGGAGTGAAGGAAAGTGGATTCCATTAATAGTAGGAATTATGATAGGAATCTACCCGCGGGACTGGCTTTGAATTGACTTATTCACTTCATACAAAGACTAAACTTTGGGCTATGTTTTCAAAGTGGATTGAATCTGCAAAGGAGTCAGCAACAAAGATTCTTTCAACCAGCAAGAGTGTCATTAGCACAGTTTGTTTTTTGAACTTCTATAATATATAGTCTGTTCAACAGATCCAAGCGGCTTCAAATGAATGCAGGATTAAGAATTCACTTTTGATGTGTAGTAAGTGACAAAGCCAATGCATATCTTCGGGATAATATTATTAAGCCGCCCAAGGATATGACATATATTACAAATAACTTGATTGGTAAAGATAGGTGAAGAAATTATCATGTTTTAGCGATGGGTTATCCCGGAAATCCCAAAACACGTCAGGTGGAAACATCTATCAATAAAGCGGACATGACAGCGTATTACTTGGAAGCTCGTCATCCCAATCACTATAAACTGTTTAATCTTGCAGAAGAGACTTATGATACATTGATTTTCCACGACCAAGTTGAAAACTATGATTTCCATGGTTATCCAGCTCCAACTCTCGGATTGTTGGTAAGGATCTGTACTACAGTTGAAGCATGGTTGACAGCAGATCCAGAGAATGTAGCAGTGATTCACTGTTATGTATTTGTTCTTTGGTTATCTTTCCTGTAGGATGGTCGAGGTCGAACGATGCTTCTCTGTGCGTGTGTGATGACTTGGATGGGGTGGTTCAACAACCCGACAGAAGCTCTGGCAGTCTGTTTAGATCGCCGAGGTCTTACAGAAGCGGTGATTCTCCCTTCTCAGCATCGTTATCTTCAATACTTTGACAATCTCCTTCAGGGAGTTCGTCCATCTCCTGAAGCAATGAAACTGACAGAAGTGGCAATCGAAGGTCTGCCTGACATGGGGGATGGCGCATGCTCTCCCTTCCTAGAAGTATACCGACAGGACCATCTTGTGTATAGTTCCTATGTTAGAGGTAGTAAGAATCGGGGTACTGTTACACCTATAAATGCTGGTGAGGGAGTTCGCTTCACTCCTAATGTATTATTACAAGTATATCTTATGATAGTATTTCATCATAGGGTAATGTTTTTATCCGCGTGCGTCATTTACCTGCACATACAGACCGTCCAGTGACACTCTTCCGAACTCAGTTCTATACGGGATTTGTTAAGCTTTTCAAGCTAGATTTGTTGTCTGCTGATCTGGATGCTTCTGTGATGCCTTGTTCTATTCAGCTTCATTGCGAATTCCAACCGGCAACAGAGGAAACGAGTCCTATGGAGGATGCCTATGAGGCCTTAATTACCAAAGAGTCCTCAGCATTGTGGAGTGAAGTATTGAGAAGGAAGGAGACACGAATGATGAATACGGAGAAGAAGGAAGGTGTGTGAATGAGAGCTGAATCATGAATAGATGCTTTTGTCGTCGGGACCTCCCGATCAGCCAAGAGATTATCGATTGAACGTAAGAGTATTGGTGAGATATGATGAGTAGCTGCAAAGACCGAGGTGAATCGTGATGTGAGTGAGAGTAAAGTGTCTGATTTATAGTATTTAAATGAAATATCTCAATTGGAAGAGGAGTTGAATGCTATTGAACCTGAAACTCATGATGAGACTGTTAGTAAAGAACCTGAAGAGGAAGCACCTGTGGATCTTGATATGATTTTAAAGAATTTTGAATCCAACGTCAGTGGTAAAGAAGAGATAGAGTGAGTGAGTTGTAGAAGAAGGAATGGAAGATGTGAGTGCTGAGACCTTTGATTTAGGTGACTATGAATCCGTGTTGAAGGAGACAGAATGATTGAATTGGATTTGTTTGGAAACACTAGAAGACATCATTTGTCATAGAAACATTTCTACATCAGGATGAACGCCCATTTTCTGTTTGTGTTAATGATCTCCACTATATCGCTCTCTGTAGAGATTAGTGAGCCTCATTCGTTCGTTCCTCCCTTTAACAACTATGGATGGTCTGGTAGATGCTGGAATTGTTAGCTCACCATAAGGAAACCGAAAAATCAAGGGATGGAGCTGTGGAGGAGATGCTAATATCAAGGAGTTCTTTATCCGTCTAACTCCCGATCGACAAAGTAGGACTGGCTATTGCTGGGGTGATAGTCCTATTACTTCTAATAAATGGGTGACGACTGTCAAATTCCGTATCAGTGGTCAAGTCTGTTTTGATTGTCCTTCTCATTGATTAGGGTGAATATTTATATGGTGATGGTATGACAATTTTCTTCGCGAACAAGCCTTTCCATGAAGAGGTTGGTTTCGTATTGTCCTGTGAATTTTAGGGAAATTTACATGGAACAACGGATCAGTTCGTTGGATTTGCAGTGGATTTCGCAACGTACAGAAATCAGGATGTGAGCAGTTCCTTTTGTCTTTAATTTAGTATCTTCGTTTCCACAGAGATGTTGGTCTTTATCTGGGCAACAATACACATGAGCACGCCTATCGTCCCGATGTCTATCATCCAGGCTGCTATTCAAACTATCGTTACTATGAAAAGCGTCAGGATTTCTCTGTATAGATAAATGAGATTCGTTCATAGTAGGCTGATAATTACGCATCGGTTCGTATTTCTTACGACGGCGATAAGCAGCTAGTTCGTGTGACAATTGATTCACAAGGAACAGGCTTTTATCAATCCTGTATTAGTGAAACAGTTTCACTGCCAGCTGATTGGTGGAACAATGCATATATTGGCATCAGCGGATCAACAGGTCAAGTCGCTGATAATCATGATCTGATCAGTGTGGAAACAGTGCTGGGTATTTCGGAAGTGGTTGAGAAGGATGATGTTGTGTTGACATCAAAGGAGAGAGAAGACCGCTTAGCATCCTTGTTGAAGGAAGAATCAATTGATATAAATAAACTGAATCCAAAGGATAAGGCACTCTTTGCGATGGCGAGTGAATTAGGTGAAATGCGGGAGCGTGAAGTGAATAAGCTGAAGCGTGAGTTGGAGCGATCTCTGGCAGGTAGGTCTGAAGAAGAAGAATTAGTGATAGCTATTGATGATAGTATTAATAATATGATTCGGAAGCTCCAGACTCGTGGTGATGTCTCAGAGACCAAGATTGAGGAGTTGGAAGAATCATTAAAGAAACGAGTGTCCTCTTCAATTAGTATCCAGATCGCAAATCGGTAAATGAAAGAAGAATGAATGATGAATAGAATCTCTGTGTTGGAGAAAATGTTGGAGGCCAGTATGAAACAGGAAGTGAAGAAGACAAAAGGAGCATGGATTATTCCATTCATTCTACTAGCTGTTGTGTTGGCTGTTGTTTTCTTCTTCATCTATGTGAGTGAATGAATGGGAGATGAGGTGTAGAAGGAGTATCGACATATTGAGAAGACACACATGCTGTAGTTTGTGGTTATCAAGTGTTTGTTGAGGGAACTGTCTCTTAAATGAGTCCTTTTTCTAAGAGAAGTGTATTCTAACTGGACTCATCTTTATCCTTTATGATATATCATTCACTCTTCATAGTCCTTTCTATTCGAACAAACACATCAAACACTTACAACCTCACTCTTCCCAATCTCTATGGCTCGGAATGCAGGTAGATACAATGGCTCTTCATCAGTCACCTCAATCTCCCATACACTTCCTTTCCAACGATAACGAACCAATAACATAACACGATCCTCCTCCTCCTTCTCACTCACCCACATTCCCATATATTCTCTCTTACTTCCTGCATACAGACGCAAACGCGATTCCTTTACCATAAATTGAAGGACTATTGTAACATCAATGGCATCTTCACAGGCACGGACCTTCGTTGGATTATGAATGGCTGACTCATGACCATAGATAGCTGATTCAATCACCAAACCGTCACAAGCCTCTTCTTGTTTTCGAGACCGTTTCGCTACCGAGCTCATCATTTGTTGCTGAGAAAGAGCTGCTAATCGCTTGTGTTCCTCCTTGAAAGCCTTCAATCGCTTCACTTCATCATTACTACATATCAATCCACTCTCTTATTCACACTTCTTTTCTCTTGCAGATCGCGTTGATCGCTTCCACCACCACCAACCACCACTTAATATCAGAGGCACAGAAAAAGCGGTGAAAAATGCCAATGGATTTGTTAATGAATTACTCAGTAAAAGTGGTAACACAAAGTTCATTCCTCCTCGCTGATACTTCAATTTCAGGGAGATTCCTTTAAGTCCCAACACCACAGCACAATTCATTTTACTGAATGGCGTCAGGTCTTTGCCAATCATTGCTTCAACACTCAAATCAGACACTCCACTATTGAGGGTCAATTTTGCCTTGGTTCCTTCATTCTTATCTAGTGTGTGTAGATGAGACAGTTTCATTCCCAAATCCCGACCAACAAACAATTCCAAAATGGACCGTGAGTACTGTGTGTTATACTCACCATGTAAAATACAATTCAACATATCTCCAAGTGACACACTAATAGTACCCATCATCTGATCCGAGATTTGTTGTAACACCTTCATCTCCACTTCTGTACCCTGCTTACCATATCCAAGAGCCACACTTCCTTGTAAAGTGTGTGTGAGAGCCTGAGCAACTTCAACTGCTAGCTTGGACTGGGCTCCTACCAATACTGTGTATGAGATCACCTGATCACGGTTGATGGTATGCTGAAGAGTGAGATTGGTAACTCCATATCCTCCCATTCCTTGGACATTGGCCATTCCAGTCAAGGCGAAGAGGAGGCTGGACGAAAGACGAGTCTGAATTCCTTGGACGATTTGCATTTGGGAAATATGAAGTCCCTTCTTTGGAGTACTTGGGAGAAAGAAGGGATTTGCAGCTGGAGGAGGTTGAGAAGTGGAATTAAAGAGTGATGAGGCATCAACAGTTAGAGAAAAACTTCCAGACTGTCCTGCCTTCACTTCGTACTCTTGTTGATAAAGAGTATGTACGAGATCGTTGATCGTGTCCAAACTCTGCGGAATAAACATACATTCAAGTTATTACATCGTCTCGTTTCACAATTTCACAATTATTTTCATACAGAAACACAGCCTACGGATTACAAGACTGGGGCAAAAACTACCTTTTCTCCATGTTGGTCATACAAACTTCGTTTCTTTTCATCACTTAACACTTGATATGCACGCTCAATTCGATGGAAGAACTCATTCGCATATTCCTGTAGCTCCTTTGGTTGCTTATCAGGATGGAATTGCTTTGATAAGAGTCTGTATTTTTGTTTAATGTCATCTGTACTTGCCTAGTGTTGATTCTCCTCATCACTTCGTACTGTTCTAGGAAGACCGAGAATAGCATAGTAGTCTCGTTCTTCAAAATTCATTTCCTGCATAATTCTGTGTTTGTGAACAAAAGTGGCATTCTGAAGGAGTAACTCTGGAACTTCGTAACAGCAAGTGTCTAGAATACTTTGTCCCTGCAAGGAAGAAATAATAAACACATACTGGAAACAAACAAACGCATTTACGAAGATGAATACCGTAGTACATATCCAGGATTTCCTTCGTCGCTTTCACATCATGTACACGAACACAATTTGCACCAGCCTCCGCACTCAGAAGACTTACTGCAGCAGTTCCCATCACACGCTCCTTTGCCTCTTTCACGCCAGTGACTTCTCCAATGAAACGTTTCCTTGATGCAGCAATCTACTCTTCAACATACTCCTTTTCTCCCACCAGCAAGGGCATATCCCTTGTAAGAGTTCTGAATCGAGGAATCTCTCTCACAAGAGTACAGTTCTGTTCGGTGTTCTTCGCAAAACCCAGACCAGGATCAGCCATCACACACCAACGAGGCAAACCAGCTTGTAGCGCAACGAAGGAGCGATCCACACAATACTGAGCGACTTCTTCAGTTACATCCTTGTAAACAGCCTGTTGATCCATTGTTACTGCATTCCCACGTTTATGCATAAGAATTACGGGAATTCCATGTTCCGCTAAGAATGGAATCATCTTAGGATCGTCTTCTCCCGCTGAAACATCGTTGACAAGAGAAGCTCCTGCCTCTATGGCCAGCTTTGCAACTGAAGAATGATAGGTATCGACAGAAATTGGAACATCGATTCCAGCATCGCGTAAAGCTTTGATTACAGGAACCACACGTTCTGCCTCTTCGGCCTCTGTAACAGCTGCAGCTCCGGGTCGAGTGCTCTCTCCTCCAATATCAATTATGTCCGCTCCCTCTGCAACCATCTGTTTAGCATGCTCTACAGCTGCCTACTTGTAACATCAATCAACAATATCCACTGTGAGATTGTTCCAGCAACCTCCATCACTGAAACTGTCGGGAGTTACGTTTAAGATACCCATAATGAGCATACGACCTTCTAAAGGCAGATGACTTCCATTGGCAAGAGGAAACACACGAACACAATCATATGTTTTGATACTTTTCAGCATCTCACGAATACTCTTTTTGGTAACCGGATGAATAAAGTCAGGAGCAATGTCGCACATCGGCTTCAACACAAAACCACGTTCTTGCAGTCGTTCATGAGGAATAACAAGATCATCTAATCCCTCGACCTTGTTGATGTGCACAACATCACTACCATAAAAGAGAATATCTAAATCAATGATGCGAGGTCCCATTCTGCAAGTTACAATACCAATCTACCCTGACCGATAGGTTTTCTCGCGACCCATTTCCTTCTCAATACGTTTGCATGCACGAAGTAGATCGATAGGAGAAAGGTCTGTTTCCACTTTACAAACTGCATTCAAAAAACGATTCTGATTTGTCTCATACATTGCTTTCGTGTCGTACAAGAAGGAAGTATCATTCACAGCCGTAAAGGAGCGAAGTTTGGAAAGGGCAGTGAATAAGTGCTTCTGACGATTGCCTACTTGTGATAATTGGTGGACTGTGGAGTACCGATATTGCTCCCGAGTGCTAAAAAGACTTTCATCCCGTTTCCGGAGAGAAAATGAAAGTTCTCCAATTGTTTCCAAAATCACTCGAAATTCTGTCATTCGTTGAAACAGAATCATGTCTTGGATAGATTGGTTCTGCTCACTTCCAGGGAATGAGGGTATCTGCAAGGTACCGGTAGATTTCATAAGTTGTGGTGTGACCTTCTTCTGACCTTTAGCTGATCAATTCAACTTGTGTGGACTACGACAAATTGTAGATGATTTTGATGAAGCATTTGCTGTCCTTGTTGGAGATATTAGTGGTAAGGGGTTTCCAGTGATTAGGATCAATAGATAAGAAGAAAATTAATGAACTTGAAACGTCTATTGTAGAATTATACTCCTTGATTCATCAACGATTCGTTGTAAGTGAAGATGGCTTGGAAGCGATTGTATGAAATGAGCACAAGAATTGAATGGATAGAAAGAGAAGTATGATAGTCATGTCTATGGATTCTGTCCTCGATACTATTGTGATGCATTTCCTCTTCTTCCTGTTCCTATATCTGATTTGAATTCATAGTTAGGTCGGGCTAACAAATGAATCTCGTCAACATAGTTACAAATTATATTGTCCATGTTGCAAGGACCTGTATGTTCCCATGGAGGAGGATTCGGGTTGTAAGGAAACGAATGAATGGTGATTCATAGCAATTGATGGCTGTTTCTTTGGTACTTCGCTTCCACTCGAGTTTCTTATTCATTATCCATCTTATGTGGATCCTGAACCTTTAAAAGTGTATGAACCAAAATTGTATGGATTCTCTTTGAGTAAAGAGAGTCCGGCGTATCGGAAAGGTCGATTTACTGAAATGGTATGAATATGAGAGTGATTGTGATGTAGTCTCGAAAGTCGATTCGTTCGAATTAGTGTCTTTTTAAATCTACTTTGTTGTTCTTCTGTTTATTGTATTGTTTGTTGAACCTCCAAACTGTGTTCTCCTTTATGCATATGCAAAATTGTTTTTCAGTGCTTTTCAATGGCTCCAAAAGGATCGACAAGGTATTGCTATAACTTTATATTCACAAGTAGAAAGAGATCTACAGCCAAAGGACATGATTTCTCTGAAGCCTACGATTGGAACACTGTAGCGAAATGGCTGAGTGCTACTATTCAAAGACAGATATGCAGTAGTGAGATTACTCAGGAAGTCTACAAGTATTCCTTTCTTCAACAGATTTGTCTGACATCAATTTCCTTATCATATGTAGATAGTGATCTCAAATCTTTTTGGGCCTTTCAAGAGCATCATGGAGTAGATGCACTTCTTAACATATCCAATTTCATTCCTTTCTACTGGTCCTTTACAGTGACTCTATTTCATATTTATTTGAGTCATTTGGTCAGTGTTGTGTTTTATCTGGAGATACGAATGACCTCTTTCTTCGAAATATGGACTTCGAAAATGAATATGGCGATGAGTTACTAAAGAGATTTCGATCGGATCTTCGTGCAGTTTCACGATTTGCAGTACGATTGAACCTTGTTTTTAATGAATAGGCATCCCAGAGCTCTACTGTAGCCATTGACTTGTTACCTTCGAGGCAGTGGTGGTGCGACGGTATTTATCTACACATTGTGAATGAGATTGATGTATTCTCATTGAATTTCGATTATTTCATAGTCGTTACTTCGTTTTCGATGTGCTCATATTCCCACCATGTTTTCATATATCGATCATTCTATTCTTGTCATTAATCCATTCGATCACGTGGCTTTACCCCGAGACTTGAAAGGAATTGATTCCATGGTTCCTACAGTAAGTCCTATAACTGCTACAGAGTATCATCGTCTTCAGGGACCTCTTCTTCAAGATCAAACCATTGAACTCAATTCTCTTGTTACTGTTCCAATCCCAACACGACGCTGTTATATGCCTATTTTAAGTTTTGTAACTGACTCCAACTCATTAGATATTCCCATTCCTCTGTTATGTGATTGGATTTTGGGAAGTTCAGGAAATGTCCCTGGATGTGATGATTTTTGTGAAGCATTGCGTGAACCATTGTCAGCTCTCAGGATACAACCCTCTAGGACGCAGTTCAGTCGTCGTATGAATCGTTTGTTTTTCCGCGGGAATTTGTCAAGTGGGAGAGTTGATTTGAATTGATAGTAGAAGTTAACAAAGTAACAGAGTTACTGCAATCTTTCCCTCAAGATTCTCTTGATGCAGGTGTAATTCGCCCTACAGGTGTTAGCGAACTGTCAGAATCTACTTTATATGCTATTCTTGATAACCAGTTCTCTCGCTTTTATCTGAAAGTAAGTAGTCTGTTCAGTTATTCATAATAGACAAGCCTTCCCTTCAACTATCCACATTGCTTGTAAGAATGAATGAAATAAATTAGAAATAGTCAATCATTACTTAATTGTCGATTTGCCTTGTAAACTAGAATTGGGGTACTTATAATCAGAGTGGTTCCAGATACTCCAGAGTGTCAATTTGCTCCTTTGTACTATTTGACTGGAACTGTGGTACTGCAACCTCCTTCTTCTCATTGTTATTGGTATTCATCTTATTTCAAAGCAGGGATTCATTATGTATCAATTAAGGTATGGTTATTTGAATGTCAGAAATCGTAGGAAGATTTGTCAGATGTGAAGACAATTCTGCAGTCTGCAAATCTTCATCCTGAAATCTATGATACAATTTCAAGAAATGGGCAGGAGCTGTAGCGTGTTTTGTGGAATAGTGACTTATAGAGCAAAACAAATCTTTACTCAGGGATTCATGTTGGGGTATTTGAAAGAGGTGGTTCGATTGATTCGAGAATTACCTGTAAGTGAGATAAAACTGGTTTCAGAGAGTTATTGTAGTTTACAGTGTTTGAAAAGACCTCAATTGAGGCGTGTGAAAAGAGAAACACCTTGTGAATGTGCAAGATGTATGGAATTAAAAAGAAAGGCTGGATTTTGTGTTTGTTATAGGAATCCTTGATACTAACAAACAACTTATTCCTGATGGTAACTAAACCTTCACTTGCTTTCCACCCTTAACAGCTTTCTTGGAAGCTATTTTGGATGATTTACTTGACTTCTTACCCCCCTTCACTCCTCCTACAGCCTTCGCCTTTGATCCTGTACGAACCAGCAGGAACACAACAACAACGATAATCACAACTACCACAATCACAATTATCACGATAGTCACAATGGGCATACACACTCCAGAAGCCTTCTGCCATTCTCCATCTTCGGTTCCCAACACACAAGCTCTCTTCTGAGTACCCACATAACTACCCTGAAGAGCACAATCAT
>JANPWN010000371.1:0-22352 GCA_027406425.1 Blastocystis sp. subtype 8
CCAATACTATGAATGTCATAATTCCCTTCAATTCTTACCAAAAGAAGCAAGATAATGAGGATTGTGAGATAAATAGCACCAACTACCATTTGTTCCAATAATTCGCAAATAAATGCGGAGATAAAACAAACCGGATTCACTGCAACGAATCTCTTCTTAATGACTTATGTCCTTCCTAAAAATAGATCTCTTTCTGTAGTTTCTTCAAAACGGGTTTTCTCTCCAAATACAGAATGTCAAACGAATCTGTAAGTTTCCTCTTCAATGCATATGGATTGGAATCCTTTTCAATCGATTCGTTGGTCAGTTTAATTGAGAATCATGGAGGTCCTTATGAGTCAAAAGATGAGATTTCAAGCATTCAAAAACTAATTAATTTGGCAATTTCAATGGCAGAGAAGAAGGGAGGAGAGACTATTCTTTACTCTATTCGTTTCGTTGACTCTGCTACTCGCTCAGTACGATTCTCCTTACTTGAAGGCAATGTAGTGCGTATATTGGAGTTCTCAAAAGCGGTTATACTTTTCTGTCCTGATTATGAAGCTAAGAACACTGGTATGCATTGTGAATTCTCTTTTATTTCTAGCAATTCTACTAATGAAGTATATTTTTGGTAATCTAAGTGTTCTGACTAACCAATTTGTTCGAGAGTCCCTCCCAAAGTTTAAGGAGTATGTTTATTTCAATTTAGAAGTTATTCGAAAAGAAGAAATGGTAGTTGTTGATCCAGATGCTTTAGTGTAGAGTTCTCTCTTGCCCACCGTTCTATCATCACTTAGTGTCCTAATTATGTCACTTCAGACGTCGATAAAGCCAATCGTTGCCAACATCGAACCTGTTATTGTAGGGGTTTTGACCATCGTTTTCCATAGTACCCACTTCTCGATAATGTAAACCCCTCAGTTCGTCACCAAGCAGCAATGATCTTTTCAGCTTTGACACGAGTACAGAAACAGATTCATTTGATATATAGTGCGACAAAACAGAAGAAGTTTGGAAAAAGACCTTATCACTCACTCTTAATTCTATTGTTCATTCCCTCGCAGAAATCACAGGGACTTTAGATCCGACAGTGGATGTGTTGCCTCGTCTCTCATTACCATCAATAGCTTCTTTTGGTGGTATCACTCCTCTCATTGCCCAGGGTCGTCTTACAACACTTCTTGTCCTTCTCCAGGATTTACTTAGATATCCTCCTCCTGTAGTTTCGTTCCCTCTGTTGTCTGTAGTTACAACACTCCAAAATCTGATGGAAGCTTATGTGCCTCCTGCACGTCGTGGAGAGGAGGCCTCATCTGTGAGTGTTGCATTGAGCCCACGGGAGCAATGGGTGGTTCTCCAGTTACTGTATCCTGTTGTGTGTGAAGTATGTGATGTGTTCTCCGTGTTAGATAGACATTAGTCCTATTGATTACTCGTCTTCAGAGCTCAATCCTTATAGTGATTCAAACCCTGACTCGTACTCTGAAACTGTTTTTCTTACGATGTTATAAAGACTATGATATATCAACTACCATTGCTGTTCTTAGGGTTATTCAGTCTATCTGTGTTCTTGATATGATTCATAGATGTCTCATCGAAGTGGGAGGGCCTTCTGTTGTATCATTGTTCAGTGAAGTGATCACCATTCTGGTGCAAATCCTTCGGTGTATGAATACAGCACAAGACAATGTGAAAATTACTCCAGGACAAGGAGGAAAGAAGGGAGGAAAGAAGAATCGGCGCAGAGTTCCTGCTATGCAACTCGCCCAAGGCGAAGAAGTGCGTTCCGTGGAGCACTTTGCTTGGAATAATCATCCACAGGTCACTAACCTATATGTGAGTGTTGTGAAAGTGAGAGAGATGGGAGATCATGATGAGTAGTGTGTGAAGGCAGTCATTCAACATGGGCGTTTGCTGGAAATGAATACACGATTAGAAATGGATCTGGAACTCTTCATATCACTGTCACATCTCCTTCACCCATCACCGTTGCATCGCGAACGTCTTCCTGTGACTACATCCTACGAGCTCCGGACCTCTTTGCTTCAAGCAGCAAATACAGCTTGTACAGTATGAAATGTAAATGATGTCTGAGTGTAGTCATGTCTACCATCAGGTCAGCTCTCGCCGCTTGTCTCTTTAATGCCTGGAATAAATCAAGCAGTGATTATGTGTGAGCAGAAAGTATCAATGTCAATGGAGCAATGTCGTCTTATGAGTTCGTTGAATTTGTTATATCATGCCCCGGCAAGAATGATCTATCGAGCCATGGAAAGTGAGAGAGGAGATGCATAGTCAGTCATAGATACAACCATGATAACAGTGAATGAAGGGAGTAAACAAGGAGAAGAGAAGGAGGAAGAAGAGGAAATTAACATGACTGTAGATCCCTGGATAGTTACAGAATCGATGAATAATGTGAATCCCTTTGTTGGTGTTATGGAGAAGGTATCCTCTCCTAGTAAGCAGCTCAAACGAACTGAACTTCCTGTGGCCGAATCAACCACGAAAGAGCTTCCTGTGATTGAGTCAACCATGAAAGAGCTTTCTGTGGCCGAATCAACCATGAAAGAACTTCCTGTGATTGAGGCAACTGTAAAGATGGAATCTACAGATGTATCAGTATTGTCGAGTACCACAGTACGCACACCTCTAACAGAGGACGTAACTACTGTGCCAGTTATTACAGGTGACCCAGATAGTAAGAAAAGGAAAGTTGATGAAGAAATATCAAAACTGAGAAAGATGAGTCAGGACTATATGGAGTCTGAACGGAAACGATCGGTGGAAGTACAAGCAAAAGTAATCCCAACTACTCCTCAGGATAGTGATGGATTTGCCTTCTCGGATGATGATGACGAGTTTGATGTTCCTGATATCGATATTTAACTGATTTGCTGTGTTTAAAATGAATAAACAAAATAGGATCGTTTTTTTGGCAAGAGTCATGAAGTTCAAAATCTCGAATTGTAGGGTTCATATATACATTTCCTAATTGTAGCTCCACTGAGATTCAAGGAAACCACCGTCTATCATGAACGGAAGAGATTCAGGTGTAGGACGTTTAAAGTGAGATTGATATATAGAAATGATATATGGTTTGATCGCTTATTTATTATAGAGAGACGTCGCGACCGAGAGCGTCACAGAGATAGAGATCGTGATAGAAACCGTGATCGTGATCGAAGCCGACATCATCATGATCGGCACCGTGATCGCAGCCGTGACCATACTCGAGATGAAGAGATTAGTCGAAATGACAGTGAACAACCAGTTGCGAAGACTACACCAAGTCAGACAAATACTGGAGGCGTGGATATGAGTGCTGCAGTGAAAGCGGCCATGGAAGCAGCCATGAAGATTTCAAAAGCGGGTTGGTTGCAATTGAGTCATTTAATATAGCTCCTCCTCCAATGAAGCAGCGCAGTTCTCGTTTCAGTAATTCTGTTTTGACAAAGAAAATGTATTTCCCACAGCAGTATCCCGATATCGACTATTCAGTTATTTTCAACGGTCCATATCGTATGACTGTTGAATCGGAAACACACACTACTCTCTCTGTTGGAGGTACAGCTGTATTTGATTGATAATATTGTAATTCCTAGACAATTGTGACAGAAATGGATGAACCGTTACATGTTATGATCTCAGCTGGGTCGCAGGACGCATTAGTAGCAGCTGAGGAAATGATTAGTGATGTTCTGAACAAACCAGACCTAGCTCGTCGATTATCTCAACAGAACACAGTATACGTGATAGGATGAATTAATAATTAGGTGGTGCCACAGGAAGCAACGACAATGGTAGCAGCTATGGGTACCTTAATGAATCCATCTGACTTTGCAGAAATGAAGACAGAGGTGATTCAGGTCCCTCTTCCTATGGTTCCTATGATTTTGGGACGTGGAGCGGAGCATGTGAAGAAGATCCAGGAAGTGTATGGAGTGCACGTGCGTGTGGAGAAAGACAATGAAGCACATAGTGGAAGTATGTTACGTGATGTCAATATTCGTGGTCGAGAGGAGATGGTAGCCAAGGCGAAGGAGGTGATAGAGACGATGGTACAGACAGGCAATGCAGATATCATTCGATCTATGCAGACGTCACGTGATGGTTTTGAGTTGGTGCCTATACCCCGTGACCGCGTGGGTTTGGTTGTGGGCACACGAGGAGCGACTATTCAGGAGCTTCAGAAGCGTACAGGAACGACAATTCAAGTGGCACGCGAAGGAGATCCTGAGCATCCTGATGTACGTAATATTGTGATTACGGGACCACCAGATAATGTGCGTGAAGCGAAGAGACAAGTCCTGCTTATTGCTGATGTGAGGATATGGTGTAGAGCTAAGATATAGGGAATGTTAGCTACTCTTCCAGAGGGAGCTCAATCGGTTCGTGTGATGATTCCTAGTGATAAGGTGAGTTTCGTAATTGGCACAAAGGGAGCTGTTATTCATGACATTCAACGTACTTCCGGCGCCATTGTGCAGATCGAGAGAGCCGATCCTAAAGATCCTAATAGTGTACTTCGAGGTGTAAATATCACTGGTAATTCCGATCAGATTGAAAAGGCTAAGACGGAGATCAATCGTGTTATTGGCACAACAGCTGGTGTGCATGAGTTCCATGAAGATGATTTTGCTAAAGATAACTCAAATTCGTTCGTGCCAAATGTTAGTAATATGGGCTCTCTTTTCAACTCTGCCATGGACTTTGAATCAATGCAGAAATACATGGAGATGCAGATGATGTCGCAGCAAGGAATGAATCCTTATTATGGAATGTACCCAGGAGCTCCTCAGTCTGGCCAGTCTGTACCTGGCAATCAAGAAACAGGACAGACGGAAGCACCCCCTGTTCCTGGTGAAGAAGATGATGCTAGTCCTCCTCCTGGTTTGGAATAAAGTGTTTGTTACAAACATATATGACTCACTTCTTAACCGGGATTTCTTCTCCATACAAATCCTTTTTGACGCAGAAGAAATAAATGGTGGCAAAAAGTGCACTGCAAGTATCAGCAATTGGATATGCCATGAACACTCCCCAATAATCCTTACGGATATAACACATAATGAATTGAGTGATCACGATAAAGATGCAAGAACGACACATGAGTACAACAGCTGATCCGAATCCTCTGCCCACTGCCTGAAGACCAGGGTAGAGTGAACAAGAGAAGGGAGAGAGACACAGGAGTGCTGCCATATAACGTAACGCCTTAGAGAAAATACTGATGAATTCCGGATCTGAGTTGAACATACGGGCAATTTGTGGAGCAAATACCTCACACATAATAGTTAGAAGTGCACAAATAATCAACTGACCTACAAAACAGCACTTCATAGAATTAACGAATCGTTTGTAAAGACCTCCTCCTCTGCAGAAAGCAAGAAGAGCAATAACTCCATGAGCAATTGAGTTGATGGGAATGAAACAGAAATACTGCATTCTTGATATGGAGCCGGACGCTGCAATAGCTGCTGTGGTTAATGGATCATCTTTAGCATACGGGGTGTATGCAAGGACAAGTTGGTTCGCTACAATAGACAGAATGCCATTTGACAAACCAATGACCATACCGGAAAGTCCAGTGTTGACAATCTCTCCAATCAGCTTCCAGTCCGGCTTCATATCGGACCATTTTAAGACTACAGCTGCTCGCTTTGAAAGGAACAACCACAGGCCAAAAGAAGATGCGACTGTATAACCAATGCATGTAGCTAAAGCAGCACCTGAAGTACCCAAACCAAAGAATTTGAGGAAAAGGATATCAAAAACAATATTAGTGCAGGCAGAAATTGTCATGATGAAACAAGAATAGAGAGCAGCACCTTCTCCACGCATCAGATTGTTTGTAGCATAACAAAAGTTGTATAAAATATCGCCATACATTAGAGGCTTAATGTACTTCAGAGCGGGTTCCATAGTTTGTGCCTCGTCGGATGCACCCAACAGGGTAAGCAAAGGACGAGCGAGCAAGGGCAACACAATTGCAGCAATGATACCAAGGAGAATATCCATCGTAAATGTATTCCCCACAATTCGTCGTGAAGTTTTGATATCTTTCTTTCCGAGATAGCGACCATATAAAGGACCACCTCCTTGAGCAAAAATAAGGGATAAAGCAACAATGATGCACATTTCAATGGGTGACGCAAGTGACACACCAGCTAAAGAATTCTTCTTTTCTTCCACAGTAGATCCAGCATACTGTCCAATAAACACTGAATCAATAATACTATAAAGTGAACTAGCAATCTTGGCAATGAAATCAGGGTATGTCATCTTCCAAATTGTTGGAATAAGAGGTCCATTACCTAAGAAATCAGCACGTCTCATTCTTTCGAGGCTTCTGGGAGACATTGCCTCTTTTTGCTTCTCTTCTTGCCCTAGGTTGCTTGTATCGATTGAAACAGATGCAACAACATCTTTCTCAACATTTTGCGAGTTATCACTCATTATTACCAAAATGATAATAAAAAAATGACCGATGGAATTGTGATCCATCAATTTAAAAAATCACGGGAATCTCGCTTTGCCAAACAAACACTTAGAGACATTTATAATCCCATAGCCTCACATAAAACAACTCCAGAAGTAAGAAGAAGATTAGTGAAAGTTGCTGATGTGAGATAACCGTGAACTTCACTTCTACTAGGAATTAGACGAGTATAGAACTCTGACATAGATTTGGTTTCAATTGTATGAATGTGCAGCCTCTTTCCTGCAAATTCTTGATCATTTTCATGATCTCTCTTTAATGTTGGTTTCTACTGATTAAAGAAAAGTGTGTATGGGAACTGGAAGGAAGAGCGATTTCAAAGAGTCAAATGAAAATGAAGATTTGGATTTTGAGTTCTCTGATGGGGTACCTATGGACTGTTCAGGTTGTTGTATGGGGTCAACCTGCTTCTCAGGTTCGTACTCGAGCTGAGTTTGGATAGGCTCTGTAGAATCGACAGAAGGTTCAGGTATGGACTCAGGCTTGTGTTCTGCCTCGTGTTCCGGTTCACGTTCTGGTTCCTGCTTGTGTTCCTGCTCTGGGTCGGGCTCCTGCTGGTGTTCCTGCTCTGGCTCGGGTTCCTGGTCTGCCTTAGGTTCCTGGTCTACCTTAGGTTCCTGGTCTGCCTTAGGTTCCTGCTCTGGGTCGGGTTTCTGCTCTGCCTTAGGTTCCTGCTCTGGCTCATGCTCTGGCTCAACCTCAGCAGACTCTGACTCGACAGGATCGTTCTGTACCTCAGGATGAGCTTCAGTAATGTTAGTAGATTCATTAGTTTCTGGTACTATAGGTTCCACTCGAATTCTCTCCGGAACCTTCTCTATACATCACATACACCCACCTCACTCACTCTGCTTTGCTTTCTTACTCAGAGTTGTCTATGGTTCATTTCTCTTTCTCTTACTTACACCAAAAGTGATGTTCTTTTCCTTGGTCATACCACGTAATGCAGTAATGTACTCACTTAAACGATGAACTTGAGCAGAGCCGAGGTTAAATCGTCGGAGCATATCCAACAACACCTCTATCACTTCAATATAATAAAACATTCTTACTCCAATCATCTCCACATAATGAGAGAATTAGATCTTCATCCATCTTCCGACTCAATATATCATCAACAGATTCGTCCATCCAAGGCAATGAAGCTATTCATTTAGTCCATCACACAGACAAACAATTAATCAAATACAACATAATGTATACTGCAGAGATGATATTATCGCTTATCGTTGGCACTATAAATGGGTAACTAAGGGCAGTACTACGATTTCCATGCATCACAGAAATGGATGTGAAGGTTGTATCTTCAATATCAAATGACTTGCTACAGTGAACACCAAAAACAAAACCCACTCATCAAAGAAGTCTTGGTTCATGAGGACTACTCGATAGCCTTTAGTTGTGCGTCGAAGAGAGAAGTCATTTACGTGCAGATTCTTCAAAACCTTCTTCTTTGCAAACAGATGGCGCAGAATATCCATGACCTGAATCGCTATATTAACTAAATCGTCCTTCGACACATTAATGGAGTTGCTTAGAACAATTTCACTCAGCGTTTTAGAAATTCGCTCATAGACAAAATACTCGTGCCCTTCATAAGTGCCCTCAATATTCTCAAGAGGAATAATGGGAAAACCTAGAATGACTCATAACAACAACGAAAGGAATACAGTGGTTATCATAATACGTAAACGTTGGTTTAACATCAACATTAACTGGAGTGGATACCATTTGTTCCGATCCTTCTACATAGTCTGGATTATTCGAATCTTTGTATATTATCGTCATGCAATACTTGTCATCTTCATTTGCAATAGAGCATACTATAATCAACTTGGAATTGACTTACATACCTTTCAGAATAGTCTGACTTGCAGTGCACTTGACTACATCCTGGACTTTCCATCCATTAATCTCTTTACCTAATAAACTCGCCATTTTTGAATCAAATTGATGTTTTCTCCTATTTGTGTCATTCCAAATGACGAATAATGAAGTGAATCTTCAGTTTCCATCTTTATTCAATATTTTGGTTAAAGTGAGATTCCTTAACCGCTAGCTTCCAGAGAGAATTTTATTGTTCATTGGATTCAATGGATAAGTCTCTCCCTGTTGCTCCTAAGAAGTACCGATTCGGTATTTGTGCTATGCGAAAGAAAGTATGGGATATTGAAATGACCATGAAATTTAGGTAGAAGCATCACCCATGAAGATGCTGATCGAAAGGATAGAGGCTTACTTTGAAATCGTGATTTTCCAGGAGGAGATGATCTTGAATGATCCAATTGAAACTTGGCCAGTGGTTGATGCATTGATGGGATGGCATTCTGATGGTAATAACTCTGAATTCCATTAATATAAGGTTTTCCACTCGATAAGGCTATTGAGTATGTAAAGCTCAGAAAACCGTATTCCCTCAATGACTTAGAGATGCAAAAACTGTTTTTCGATAGACGTGTGATTCATCGAATTCTGAAGGAAAATGTCTAATCTGATCACATGAATAACTCCTAGGGGATTAAAGTTCCTGATTACCTTATTGTGGAGAGAGATGAAGAAGGTAACGTGAAAGGTGACTTTGAAGAGCATGAAGAATATATCATACTGAATGGGGTCAAACTAGAAAAACCATTTGTCGAGAAACCAATTGACGCTGATGATCACAACGTCCGCATTTATTACTCTCGAGCTGATGGTGGTGGAATGAAAGAGCTCTTCCGCAAGAGTAGTAATCAATCAAGTCAATATTACCCCGAAATCACTCATATTCGAACAGATAATAGTTACATCTATGAACGATTCCTTCAGACCGAGGGAACAGATGTGAAAGTGTATGCCGTTGGTGTGTCTTATGTCCATGCCGAAGCTCGCAAGTCACCTACAGTGGATGGTAAAGTGGACCGTGATGAAAATGGAAAGGAAGTTCGCTATCCCATTCTCTTGACATATGATGAGAAGCAGATCTGTAGGAAGATTGCAACATTATTCAAGCAGACAATTTGTGGATTTGATTTATTGCGAGACAGAGGTACTTCTTACATCTGTGATGTAAATGGTGTGAGTTTCGTGAAGAAGAATGCAAAGTTCTGGGATGATGCAGCTCACTTGATTACTCTTACTGTTTACAAGAACCTATGTCCTGAGATCTTGCGTGTATGGGTAGAGGAATGGAATAAGGAATAGAAAGTGGATACAGAAGAGCTGGAGATGTCAAGTCGAGAGAAACAGCAGCTGGAAGATGAACGTTCGAGGACTCCCCATGATGAGGCCAAGGGTGAGACTCTACGAGCTGTGATCTGTGTGTGTCGTCACGGTGATCGGTTAGTATTCATAAGATGGATAAGAAATAGGACACCAAAACAGAAGCTGAAGTTCAAGGTGATGTCAGATAGTCTTTTACGCAAGTTAGAGGGTGTGATGAAGAATCCTCGCAAAGAATTGAAAGTGAAGGAGGCATCCCAAATGAGTCACATTGTATCGGTGGTCACCGATCAGATTCATGAGATGAAAGCCATACCTCTTGATGTGGAAACAGATGGCGAAGATGAAGCAGATCAGGATGCTAACAGAGTACTGAAAACAAGGCTTTTGCAGTTAGTTGCAGTACTGCAGCAAGGAGGTCAATTCCGCGGTTTCAATCGAAAGATCCAGATACGTCCGTTATCATGGGAAGAAGTACCTCATGTGGACCGTGTATCCACAGATGAGGGATTGCATTCAGAAGGGCTGAATACCACGAGTAGCATTATGCTGACTCGTCATATCCTGGAGAATCAAATAGACAGTTCATTTGATGGAGATGAGATTCATTCCAGTGACTCTTGCTCACAGACGCGAATGTCGATTGGTTCCTCACAGTCTCGTGCTTCTTCAGTATCGCTAATACAACAGACGCCTGCAGTGGCCATCTCTCATACCCCCGCAATCCCAACATCTCCATTCGAATTACGTCGTGGTGTGGAGAAAGTAATTACTCATACTTCGGATTACTGCTAGACGATTGAGAAACAAGATAAACGAGATATTAGCTTGCCTGCATTGCAGAACAGCACTCTTCACTCCTCAGGAGATGACCTTTCCACGCGTGATAAGGATTACAGTGAGAATGTAATGTATAATTGAGAGATAGAGATCACAAAAGCTCTCTTTATTGTGAAGTGGGGAGGCGTCCTTACTCAAGCTGGAAGAAAACAAGCAATTGCTCTAGGAGAGACATTTCGTCGTCATGTCTATGGAGGTGAAGGTTAAACTGGTTGATTAGGTATAGGTGATGCATTTTTCCTTCGTCTCCATAATACATATCGTCATGATATGAAGATCTATTCTTCAGAAGAAGGACGTGTCCGGACCACAGCCGCAGCCTTTGCGAAAGGATGCTTGGATGTGGAATCAGAGCATCTGACACCTATCATGGTGAGTATGGTTCATTGTCACCGTCAGGCAGATTATATGCTTGATAATACAAGCAAGGCCATGGAAATGCTGAAGAATACAAAGATACGATTATATTCGACTTTGATGGAGCCTGGAGATATGACAGAAGAACGAATGAAGAGAGTACAAGATGAATGGAAGAATGAATCATAGTTGTGTCCTACAGGAGATAATTCGATTATGACAGCACTCCGACAAGTAAAGAACTCCTATCAGTACCTCAAAGACATGTAGAAGAGGATGAGGTGTTTAATGGATAGTTATGAGGATATCAAACGGTTGACGGCATCATTGATCACCTATTTGAAGACACGAGAAGGTCAAGCAGCTACTGGATATGAGGAAGAGACGATGAATCTGATGTTGAGTCGATGGCTGAAGTTGCAGAAAGACTTCTATGATCCTCATACAGACCAATTTGATCTTAGCAAGGTGATTCTATGAATCAGAATTGACAGGTAGATCCCAACATTGTATGATTGTATCAAGTTTGACTGTATTCACAACAGTGCCATTCCATTAGATGCTAAAGTACGTCTGTTTAATCAGTCCAAGATTCTGGCTGATGTAATTGTGCCTCAGGAGTATGGAATGTTTACATGGGAGAAGATGCTGATTGGTCGAAACATTGTCAAGAATCTATTGATAAAAATTGATGTGGTAGGAGTGAGAAGAATAGGTGATGTTAAGGATCTTCGAATTAGTGCATTCGGTCCTACGAGCAAATTCATTGAGATGTCTGATCACTTACAGGAAGTTTCCTCCTACAAAGCTGATCGTAGGTATTTGGAAGAAGGAATGGAGTATGACAAAACGGTGTATACTCGTATGTACTTCACTTCTGAGTCCCATATTCATGGCATTCTGAATGTTCTTCGATATGGTACTTCTTCTTCAGGTCAGAGAGCAGTTACAGAAGATGGATTGAAGGCTCTGGAGGATATTAGTGAGTATGATTATCTAAGTCATATTCTTCTACGTATGTTTGAGAATGAGGCGTACGATATTACGGATCCTCGTCGGTTCCGAGTTGAACTATCATTCTCTCCTGGGTGTATTATTGTAAGGTTGATATAAAACTATAATGAATAGAAAGACGTAGAGAATTGCTCAGATGAACCTCCTTGTGAACCAGCTATCATGCTACATAATAATTTGACATGTAAGAATTAGAGAGACTATTTATTGTAGTACAAGACTTACAGTCAATTCTGAGTCATGTTCTGAATGACGAAGATAAGAAAATCAAAGATTATTATCCTGATACTCTTCCTGAGGATCGTTCCTAATCCTGTTTGAAACAAACACAACATCGTTGATTCTGCCGACGTTCATTTTCTCTCTGGATACGCTCCCGTTCTCGCTGAGCACGTTCCTTCTCGAATTGTCGTAGATCCACGCGAGACAAGAACTCCTGTTTATCGAGATATCTATTAATGAGTTTTACTGCAATAACAAACCCATTCTTCTTTGCTTTCTCCACTTCTTCTTTAATACCTTCTTTATCTTTGAATTTGTCCCAGTCATAGGACGATTTATCGATTGTACTAATTGTCTTCTTTGCTTCCAAGGAGTGAACAAGTGTATCAAGTGACTGAGAACTCTCTTTGCTTCCTTTAATTCTAAAGCTTAGCCTAATAATACAAAACACTTACTCTATCTTCTGGCCTGCAAATTTCACAACATGTGTTGTCTCCTTGTGAGAATTCAATTCTTTCACAAACTGGATTGCATCTTGAATTGATTGTTGCATTTCTTCGCTCGGTTTCACGAATTGTGATGATTCTTCGGATAACTGCTTAAAATAAGCAATTCCATCACTATCTGTGGTCATGAGATCTTTAAAACCCTAGAAATCAGTTGGGTTGGATAAGCTAACATTCTGCAATTTGGGTTTCTTTCGCAGTATTTCATTTTCCTTTTCATCTTCCCTGAGCATATCTTCAAAGATTGAAGCTGCTTTCCGCTTCAAAACTGGATCACCATCTTCAAGTTCATTTGAAATATCCAATGTCCCTCCTTTTCCACTTCGTGTGGTTACAAAGAGACCATCATTTGTCACCGGGACCTCTATGTATCAGTCTCATCTTAATCACTTGGATTACCTGGTTCGAAATCATCTTCTTCTTCTTCTGAATCTAGGAGAGGGTTATTTGGATCCAGAATGGATGCTGCATCGGCCATTGTTGAGATATGTGAATATCGCTATAACAATTCTATTCCCGTGACAGGTCGACTACATCGTGTTGACCAAATACAAGAAAGATAGTGATACTAGATGGATAAATGTGCCGCCCTAGTATGCTGTAAGTGCCTGCGTTTATCGCCGTACAAGAAATGTGTGAAGAATCTCTATCCCCCCGAGGCATCTGGGTATGAAGAAAACCTGGAAGCCCAGAATGCAGATGAACTGGCGAAGTTGGCTCTGCGAAATGAGAAATTGTTCATGCCCATCTCAAAGTAACTATGATGAGGATAAATTAGTATTTAGAAGTCTTGAAAAGAATATATACAGAGATCTACGAAAAGAGAAGTATGGGTAAGTTCTGCTTGGAACCTGTTATCTAGGTATGTTTCTGTGGGTGTGTCTGCATTTATTACTCTTGTGGATATGTGTCATGACAATATATATCGTTTTGAGACAAGTGTGTTCAATGTTGTACTTATTTGTCATTTCAGTTGAATTGCTAGTTAGTTACACTTCTTCAGGAAGAAAATCCGTCTCTTCGGATGAGTGCAATGCGTTTAGTATCAGCTTCTATTCTTTTTTACGATTAGCTAATTAAAGTGTGTCAGTTTAAAGACCAAAACGATGATTCTGGAAATAGCAAATACTTTGACTTGCTTCCTTACATTCTTCTTGATTGTCGAGGTGTGTTAGCGACTCCAATCCAGACGTTGCATCTCCACTATACCGTTGTAAATGTGATCTATCAGCTTGTTCTGATCTGCCCAGCAGCCTTGATTACTACTGTTCTTCCTCAATTGGTTCCAGTACTTGTAGATATGATTCACGAAGGCCATTATGAAGGGTACAGAACAGCATTAGGACATGACATGTAGAGAAGAAGAGAAGCAGATGTTACTCAATGTAAAGAATAGTGCGTAGTATTTTTCCTTCTGTTTTAGGCGTAGAATGCGGTCTCTTGCATGCATTTATCCTTTAGTGAATGTTATCACTTCTGCTGCATTATTGACTCCTCTCTTCCAAGCTCTGGACAGTTACAGTTGGTATCCCGTCTCCTTCACACACACTGTGTTGAAGGCACTCTCCGGAAGCAAAAGTAAAGAGGCCTACTCAAAACCCGCATATCTCCATGTAATCACCCATGTTGCTGACTTGTTGCCTATGATTGCAGAAGCTGATGATGCGGATATGAGTGTTGAAGAAGAGGTCCAGTCTGCAAGTAGTCAAAAGAAGGAGATCGAGATGACCAATCTCGCACTCGATCCACAGAAGCTTCTTGTTGTATGTAATGTGTTAGCAGTAGGTACTAATGGATGATGTGATCTAGTGTGTTGAGAGTCTTCTACAGGATATGCGTTCCTTCTCTCTCCTACATGTTCAACAAGTTGTGGATGTTCTGTCAGCGCTCTTTTGCTTTGCTCTCTCCCTTGCTAAGAAGCATTCTGTTACAGAACCCCTCACTACGACCATATCTGTTTCTCTCATTGAAGCTACTGATCCTAATCAGTTCATGAGAGAAGATGAAACCCAAATAAAAGAGAAAGATGACACTCATTCTGAAGAAGCCGAGCAGGCTCGCATGCAGGAAGCTGTGCGTTGTTTGTGTCAGTCCTGTCAACACTGTCTATTGATTCTGGTAAGAAGTGTCTCCAGTGGTCGAGAGTTCTTTGACATTCTGGAAAATGTCCTTTTCTTACAAGATGATACGGTAGATAATGGTTACTGACTCAATCGTAGGATAAGGAATTTCATTTATCGCTTCTACACCTTGCACTAGTATTGGTAGGACAGAAATACCTTCCTGCTTCAACATCTCTCCCTTATGACCTTCTACAGTTAATTGTATCAGGTATTGTATGCACAGACCCAAAGGTAGGGAAGTTTGATAGGAATCATAATAGAAACGACTGATATGGATTCGTATTCTGGAGCGACTTCTTCATTCATCACCAACGGAGACAGTAGTGACTGCCAGAGTGAATAATGAATAGTCATCGTATCGAGTACAGTCAACAGGCGAATCGGCACTGATAGCCAGTATTCTACAGTCCTTATTTGCCGATAATAACACAACAGAACATTATTCTGTCTTAGAACAGCTGATAGTATCTCTGGTGCATGGAGACACCCAAAACGTGTTGCTTGCTATTCTTCCTGCTCTCTTCTATGCCCAGACTGTGGCAATCCAGAAGAGTGAGGTGACAGGTTCTGTGGAGGAATTACTCCAATATCTTGACTCTGCTTCGGCCATCACTGCTTCCTCATCTCTGTTCTCTAAACTTGTTGCGACCACAACAGCACCACAGTCCCCCAAATCTATGTATATGATGGTTATGCCTCTTGATACTGTGGAATCTGAAGGTGAAGAGGAGGAAGAGGAAGAAAAACGATCAAATATACCCCATGTCTCTCTCAGTGATACTGCTGGGGAGATTCCTCTGACACCTACGGAGAATGGTGAGTCCGAGGCGTTATATTGATCTGTAGACAGTACGTCTCTTCTTCAAGATATCCCGACGGGAGAGACACCAGACACTTTGGAGACGTCTGAGACGTCACCTGAAGTGATTCCTGTTGATGATGTGGAGATGGTAAAGGAGGGTTGGAAGATCCATCGACCTTCTCCTCCTCTCTCTTCTATCTTCGCTATGGAGTTAAAGATTTTGGTGACAATAGCTGAATGTGTTCGTTCTGAGGATCTGAAGGAGTATGTGCGATCTGTAATCCTGTGAGATAGGAGTAATCAATAGATTCAGCGGTATCGATTGCAGCAGCAGTGGCCAGAAACTCCCTTGATGGAAGAGGAAGTGGAACCCATCAATGAAGAATGGAGTGATGGAAAATTGGCTCTACTTCACAAAGAGGCAGTTATTCAGTTTATTCTTCGTTCTCCTCTGCTTTTATCCTCTGCTGTTCCTTCTGATTATGCTGAACAGTTGCGTCGTCCTTATACACCTGAGGAACTGGAGGAAGCTATTCCACAAGATGGATTACCTAGGCTTCTCCATCGTCTAAGCAGTATAAGCAATAGCAGCGAGCTTTCTTTCCGAAATAGTGCTCGTGATAGTGATTCGGAAGGACCTAGTGAGATTGGTTGTCGGAATGAAACAGGTGCTGAAGATGGGCCAGTTGGATCTGGGTTCCTTCGGAATAACCCCCAAAGCTCCTTTGAAGAGATGATGGAGCGTGTGAAGAGTGTTCGAGAAAGGGAAGAGAATCAAAGTGATGTAGTACTGGTGAGCAAGGAGAAGCTAGACAAATCAAAGAAAGTCGTATTACCAGGTAGCGATAATAGAATTGTAACTCTTATGATATAACAGTCATATTTGTTTATTGCATGACACGTTATCTGGTTCTTTTCGTCTTACTGGTCCTTCTGTAGTGTGAATAGATTATATTTTTATCATTAGAACTCTATCAGGGAGTAATCCGGCATCTTTGAAAGGTGTCGTTTCTGAGTATGCAGCTGCTCTCTGCTTATCATATGCATAGTGATAGAAACAATGACGATGTAATAAAGGAAAAAGCAGACGAATCTGTTGTCACTAGAAATCAACTTTTGTTCTCTTTAAGTAGATGAATTATGTATAGAGACTGCTATAGTTTAACAAAAAAGGAATGTATGAATTCAACCATTCCCTTTGATACTGTTTTCTTTACAGTGATTATCATTCAGAGAGGTGATTAATAGATTTCTATGAAAATTAATATCAAGTCTAAGGAGATTGGATATCGTCATGTGCTATTAGATAATCGTGATATTTCCCGGAATAGAGGATATCGGCTAGCTGTTATTGAAGCTTCTTCAGAGAATCAGTTGTAATTCTCGTTTTGAGTGACTGCTAGAGATGTTGAATTATCGTGTTATGATACGAATGGTCAGTTGCAACTCATTCATGGTATATCTGTTCCCATTCTCGGAAGGTGGACGCACGTTGTCATGTCTTCTGAGGTGGACATTGATAATTCGACACTATTTCGTGTTAGCATAAATGGTATCGATGTCATTACATCTTCGGTTCATCGCTCAGAGTATAGTGATAGTATGGTACTAATTGGAGGGAGTACAGGACAAAGAGATGTGGTAACTGGTTGTATGAGCTCAGTTCTCTTCTACAAGAATGTGGTTTCTCCCGTTGCAGATTCCCAGATGCGGTCGATTCTTCCACATGATGTAACACGACTTCCTCCTCTCTTTGGTGTAAACCATCTTCATGCTGTTGTAGTCGCATCAAGCGGTTCCTTGGCACTTGTGACTTTATCCCATGTACGTATATTGAAGCAGAGTGAGCGTCAATTGGAAATGGAAGTGAAACAGGAACCAGTTGATGGCTTCCAGCCTATTCTTTCTTCACCTTCTCAGTCTAGAAACAATGCATATATAATTGAAGAGATTAAGCGCTCGACAAAGCATACTATCGAAGTGGACCAGGTGGAAACTGCTGAAGAGTGGGAATCTTATCTCCAAAGCACACCATACTCAGATCTGATTGAAGGGAATTATGCATTCAAAGTTCCTTCTCATTTACAACAGCAGTGGGAACAACTGAATGATCAGAGAGCTAACAAGGTTCGAGAGAGTATGAAACACTTCTGGGATGCATATCGAAGTTATGCTTTCGGAGCTGATGAACTGCAGCCTTTATCACAGAAAGGACGAAACAATTGGGGAAGTGTGTCTTTGACCTTGATTGATAGTCTGGATACACTCTGGTTGATGAATATGCGAGATGAATTCATCGAGGCTGTTCAGTATCTTGAGCAGATTCAGTTCAATTCCGATACTTCCGTTTCTGTCTTTGAGTTCTCCATTCGTGTCTTAGGAGGACTGCTTTCTGCATATTATCTCAGTCAGGATTCACGACTCCTATCCAAAGCTGTAGATGCTGGAAATGTGGTGATGGATGCGTTTGATTCTGACCATGCTCTGCCTCATGTATCTCTGTTTTTTTCTTGATAATCTAGACACATATTAATCTGAAAACACGTAAGGGATCGAGTCAATACGGACGGACCACTCTGGCAGAATTCGGCACATTATCTGTGGAGTTGCGTGAATTGAGTGCAGTAACAGGAGATTCTCGCTATGCTGACACTGCTATGACCATTTACTCCTCGCTGTTATCTGTTCCCCACAATCATGGTTTATTGCCTCAAAGCATATCCTAGTAACATATTGTTCATAGCACCTTCACCACAATATGATCGTGTGTCCTTGAAACCTAATGGTCAGTACTACAGTATGGGAGGATGTTCAGATTCCTATTATGAGTATCTTCTCAAAGCTTGGGTTCAAGGAGGAAAACAAGAGAAGGAACTGAAACAGAGGTATGACAGTGCTGTTGAAGGAACTCATACTCTTCTTCTTCGCCGTTCCAAATACAGCGGATGGAGTTACTTTGGACAGTTGAGTAAGAAACGTTTCCTTCCGACCATGGAGACACTAACATGTTTTGCTCCTGGCATGTTGTTTTATGGAGAAATGCAAGAGAAGACCCCTGAATTGCAGCGGAATCTGCGTACTGCGAGACGTGTCATGTTTACTTGTCATATGATGGTGAACATTACTACATCAGGTCTTCCACCTGAGAGCTGTTCCATTAGTGACACAGTAGCCATGGTGATTCCATATAGGTCAAAACACTATTCATTACGACCGGAAATCATCGAGTCTTTTTTCTATATGAAAGAAGCAACGGGAGATCCTATTGCGCAGTAGATAATTTGATGATGAACTACCTGTAGAGTCTGGGGATGGGAATTCTTTAATGCTATTGAGGAGAACTGTCGTACAGATGCAGGCTACGGTATGTATTCTGATGTACAAGGAAAGGGGCATGTTCAGGATCAAGCTGAGAGTTACTTTACTTCTGAAACCTTAAAGTATTTGTATCTTCTATTTTCCTCGGACCATCTGGTTGATTTAGAGAAAGAACTCTTCACAACTGAAGGGCATATCCTACCTATCCGAAATTAATAGGACTTGTTTGTACACAATCACTTTTGTTTTTGGTTCATTTTGTGAGATTCAAGTAGTTATGGAAGAATCACCTGCTGGAATTAAAAAAAGAGTTGATTCAAATAGCATTTCCCTTCGTCGTTATCGTCATGGAATATAATTGTGGTGATTTGTAGAAAAGAAGAGAAGACAGAGATATAACAAGAATTCAAACATTATTAGCAAGTATCGTCATCAAAAGGAAAAACTGTACAAAGAGGTATAAAATATATTAGTTTATCATTAAAAGGCTGGAGTCATCGAATCAGATGACCAGGACAAACAGAATCAAGAGGAGGATGGTATTTGTTCTTGGTCGCAGATGATCTGTAGAAATTCTTTTAAATGATATTTCCAGTTCTAGGTCATATGATGATAATAGTGAAAAGACAGAACGGAGTAGGAGATGTAATATGTCATTATGCTTAGAAAAGAAAGGAAAGAAGTCCCAGAAGCCGGATCCTTTCTTCCATTCACGTCAACTTGCAGAAGGTTCTGCATTGTGATCATACGTAATTTGTAGAACACAAGAAAGAGATGGAAGAGAGGCAAAGAGAACGAGAAAAGAAAGAAAAAGATCTGAAGAATAACTTGGAGAGAAGGAGGAAGACAGCCCAAAAGATGCAACAGAGAACGAGACGGGGTCAGCCATTGATGAAGTATCAAATCCCGAATCTTTTGGAAAAAATCTCTAAGAGTATGAATAAGGAATAAGTCTTTTAGTCTCTGTTTGTAGAACAAACATATCCATCTTAATAAGGTCGAGGTCTGCTTCGACTGTCGACAGGAGGCCTTGAGGAAGCTTTAGGGTGCGTCATTGCTCTCTAAGAATCATTATTTCCACTAAGTACAAACGCAAATCTCTTTCACTTGCTTTCCCATGATGGTACGAGAAGCATTTGCCAACGCCCTATCTACACTCTCTGAAGAATCCATAGTAATCAATGCGAGATCACGTTGACGACCAGTTTCATGGTTCACAGGGAGTTTTACTCCTAATACACGTCCAAATGGAGAGAAATGATCACGAATGATCTGTTCACTGACACGGGGATCCAGACCACTAACAAAAATCCTGTTTTCATCCTCTCTATAAATGAAATCTTTGCTAAAATACTACCCTTCTTTAGGTCCATGTGACTCACGACGAGAGTCATGATAACTGTCATAGCGAGGTCGCGAACGGCCTTCCTGACGATCCCAGTTGTGGCGTGAATCATGTCTATCCCAGTTACTACTCGAAGAAGAGGCATCTCTCCTGTCCCAGTTACCATGAGACTGAGTTGACGGTCCAGGAGGATATGGTTTTGGACCTGATGGAGGGTAATAAGGATCATTAGGAGGAGGATAATAAGGAGCATTAGCATCATATGGTGGGTAGTATGGATAGGGTTCTTGTGGATAAGGTTGATTGGAAGGATATGGTGGGGGATTCGAACGATATGGAGGCTGATAGGGATCACTCGAAGAAGGTTGATAAGGGGATGCCGCTGTACGTTTATAAGGGTCTGAAGGAGGATAAGGAGATGGATTTGCGGCTGGAGGTTGATATGGTGTAGCATTGGTGTCTGGTGATTGGTAGGGAACAGCATTCGGATCTGTAGGCTGATAGGGGGCAATATTAGGGTTTGGAGACTGATAAGGAACAGTATTAGGATTAGAAGGTTGATAGGGAGCAGCATTCGGATCAGACTGTGGATAAGGTGTAGAGTTTGGATCTGTAGGTTGATAGGGAGCAGCATTCGGATCCGAAGGTGGATAAGGAGCAGTGCTGAGGTCAGAAGGTTGATAGGGAGCAGTATTGGGATCAGAAGGTTGATAGGGTTGTTGGGTATTAGGATAAGAGGTAGATGAGTCTCCTGGAACTGAACTAGAAGGTGGATATGACGAATTTGGGTCAGGAGGAGGATAAGCTCCGTCACTATTACCAGTAGCTTCAGGAACAGCAGATGGAGCCACATAAGCTGCATTAGAATAAGCACCATAGGGATCTGGCTGACGGCCATCTGTTGGCTCGCGAGGATAATAGGGATATTCCGGAGGATACTGTGTAGGAGGATATGAACTATAATTATAATACGAATCTGATGGGGGATAGCCATAATCTCCATATGAGGGATACTCAGAGGGTGGATAATCCGATGACCCAGCAGGAAGTACCGTAGGATCATACTCACCTCCAGACATATCGATTAAGGGTTTCTCAGGTTTCAGCTCCGGTTTGTAACTATCGGGGTCTACGATAAAAATAACTCATCATATACTACATAACTCATCTCGACGCTTAGCAGGAACTACACTGAAATCAATATTGTTCTTGTAATGCATAACTCCTTCCTCAAGAAGTTTATCAGTCTACCTGTGATGTACATGCTCCACTTTTACGAGACTCTCTGATTCATATGCAATAAAACAGAAATTGCGAAGACTACCATTGTTCTTATCTCGCGGGAAAATACGAGTTACGACCTTTCCAAACGATTCGAAATATTTCATCAGCTCCTCTTCGCTGCTGTCACAAGGAATGCCCCGAATATACAACCGTTTGGCATTTGTAACAGTACTTGACATTCGTTTAACCTCTGAAATTTCAACATCCGTCCCTGATCATTATAATACGAAGAAACTACTTACCCATCACTTTACAAGAACCTTTTCGTAGTGCAGCTTCAGCAGCACCGTTAGAATAGAATGTAACATAAACGAATCCGCGTGGCTTCAGAGTATACTGATCACATGGAATACGCACTTCATCAACCTCTCCAAACTCCGAAAAGGCACTCTAAAGAATAGTATTCATTTGTGCTATCAATACTTTGATAATATCCTCTGTAGCATTCTTTGGTACTTTTCTCACAAATACTTTGTTGGTACTGCATATCAAGATATACTATTCGTTTGTTACCTCATTACTGTGATAGATTGTGTAATCACTTGTGATAAGCTGCGATTATTGAATAGTCAATAGAATAACAGGTAAGTTGTTTTCTGCTTGATAAATAATATGAAGCCAAGAATACAACTGTCCAAAAACAGATTTTCTAAACCAAAACCTAGAGAGAAAATGATCGTAATTGATTATATGGACCCTTAATTATAGTAATTCATCTTATACTATTGGATAGGAGTCTTTCAGAACTTCTTTCCCTAACTTTCTCTGTTCGAATGACACCTATGAATGTGGTTATTCTGTTTATTAGCATAGCGACATTCGCCAGTTGTGTTTCTATTGAGAACTACTGTTCTAT
>JANPWN010000372.1:0-25803 GCA_027406425.1 Blastocystis sp. subtype 8
CACTCCATCAGCCACACACTGTCTCTTCTTGCTAATTCTTTCGGCAGGCATCGTAAAGGTCAAGTATCAAATGAAATGTGGTTGATGGTAATTCTGTTGTTCAGTATTGCAATGGTATGATAATCAAGAGTAATTATCCCATCATGAGTTTTGAATCAAAACATCAGTTATGACAAATTTAACCCAAAGCAACTTCTAAAAGGACTATATCAGCATACTTGAGGTAATACCAAATATTCATTTGTTCTAGGTTATACGTTGTTGTTCTTAAATGTTTCGCTTCGAGGCCCTCCTTTAATCGATCGAACATTTCTACTGTCCGAACTGTACAGCAAACAAATGATTTCTTAACTAAGGATAACTGAAGGACCTGAAGACTACGATGACACTCCTTTAACATGAATTCAGTGAGTTCAATAAGTCCATCAACTAAATCTGGTGAAAATGTCTTATCTTAACACTTCTTATCAAGTGTACCACATCAGTAGCAATGAGGAGATCAGCTTGTAAGTTCCTTATATGATCTTTGGAGAAATTACAGAAATCGACTGTATCAACAGATGGAATTGCGGTATGAAGGCATTCGAATACTTGTCGATCTATCAGTATGAAAATACTTCCAATTCCATCTACTATCCTCGATATTTCTCCGAATATACTCAGTGACTTCATCACAATAGTCACTCATAACAATCTGACAATCACGAACTATACACTGCATCATCTGTCCACAAAGGCCACTTCCCGACCCCACTTCTAATATTCTTTTAGACCGGAAGAGAGAAGTATGATTAACAACCCATTCAAGAAATGCAAAGCACGCTTCCCAAGTTTTGAAAGCCGTGCAATTGCTTGATTTCTTCAATTTAACTTGAATCAGTTCCTCTGTTAGTGGAATGGGATAGTAACAATAATGGTATTCGTTGTTCTCTTCACTATGTTGAAAATAAATCACATTACATACTGTTTATGGTGTACACGATCATATTCCATCGCAAAGGAATCAGAAATGTACTATGTGATAAGATCATAAATCATATAAAACAGAGTCAACATTCATCAGCTCATCAAAATACCTGCGCACAAAGCGAGTTTCATATTCATGATCACGACCATTCTTCAGTATTAATGGATGATTGATAATCTAATTAGAACACAAGGCGGATAATCAATTACTTCATTTACTACCCGATCCTGGAACGATTCCTCCTTCCAGTTTGAACACTTCTTTATCTCCTCTATTACTATCTTAGAGGGCGTTCCTTGAAGATAGTAACCTCTTACACGTGAGAACGAATCCATGGGACGGAATCAATGATTCCTTGTGCTTTCAAATTATTTTGGATACGTACTTCACCTCGAGTAGTTCCATTTATTGGAGTTACTCGTTGGTACAGATCAAGACCTAAGTCCACATGTTGATACATCTATGATATTTCATTTATAGTTGAATCGATGGAGCTTCCTTCCCTAACTCAAGAGGAAATGGATCGAATCGATAGAGGATTACGAGAATATCGTGAGCTCCGAAGAAAACCACTGATTGTGGATATCGTAGCTGATAAACAGGAACAAAAAATTCCAGAACCAGTCGAGTCAAAGCCTAAGGAAGAATCCAAACCGAAGCCCGAGAAGAAGAAAGATTCTTTACTATATGATATGAAAATCGATCGAGAAGGGCTTTCAGAAGACGACTATCAATATCTCACACGCCTACAGAAGGTACTTTCAGATCCTTCGGTTGTCAAAGTGAGAGATGTTAATACACTATACAAAGAAATTGGATTTACAGAAGAGGATCAGAAGTTCATAATGGAGGAGATGGAGAAGGCAAAGACTGCTCCTCCTGCTAAAGAAATGACACCTGAACAACGAGCAAAAATAAGCCGAATGGAACGTTTTTTTTACAATGATAGTAGCATTCAAGAATCGTATAATTCTTGGTTGAAGGAAGTAGAAAAGGTTCTAGGACCAAAGGCAGACCATCCTGAGTCCCTAACAGAAGAAGAAAGAAAGCAGATTCCTCGAGCTCCTGAGAAACTGCGAGAAGCGTTTCGCTATATAATGTCCGAGAAGTAATAGTCCTTTAGACCCTGTTTGGAACAAACAGTTGTAAGAGTCATCTGGAATCCACCATTTAATCATTCCCAAACCATCATAACTAATATCCCCGTATTGTTAAGATATACAATGGTTACCATCAAAAGGATATAATTACAGCCATTGGATTAGGAGGAAGCATTTTCTCTTCCTTCATATCAACACTGGAACTGCGCACACGAGAAATTTCAGGTCCTTGAACATCAATACTCTGCGTACGATGACGTTTTGGAGGTTCTGGTTCCCGTTCAACTGTCTTCACCTCAGAAGTGACTACTGTATTATTCTCTAGACTTATGAAAGCACAAGAGGACTACTTTCTATTCGATTATATTGGAGAGCTACAACACGAAAACGAATAAACTCTCCCATTTCTACGTTAAAGTCCAATTGCTGTTCACCATCATTGTAATGCCAAACCCACATTCGCTTCATGGGATCATAAACACTTCCTTCTTGCACTAAATATTACGATACAACGATTATTCCAACAGTTGTATGAGGGAATCCATACATCGTCCATGAATTCTAATGATACTCTAATTCCATTCTTGTTGCTTGAATGAACTTTCCCTACGAGAATTTCACCCTCCACCGGCCTGAACATGATCATGCGGAATTGAACTACAAATATATAATTATTATGACGAATACCTTCAGTATGACTAGCTCCATCTCCAGGATAGACATTACTAGCTTCAATCCGAACAAAATCAAAGAAAGAGACACACAGTCCATATCCAGGTATTACTTTATTTGAATATTTCTTGTGAATCTCTTTGATGAGTGTCTAGTAAGGATTAGCACCACAAGCAGAAACTCCCCACTGCAACATGTTCTTCTGCAAAATGACTTGGTTCAATACGAATTACATCCTTAATTGTCACAAGGATGAACATGATAGCAATTACTGTTCTATGAACAAACAGTGAAACCAATACAATGAACTTACTTAGAAATCACCAACGTCATCCTCTGTACCCTTAGGTAATTTACTCAGTACTCTTTGTACATATGTCTTTAGATATTCGGCATCCATTGGAGGTACAGAGCGTAAGTAGTTCGCCAGAACATCTGGGTTCTCATGAATCTGAAGCAAATGCATCAAAGCACGTTCTGAAGTCAGTTTCACCGGGATATAGCTGTCTCTAACACTCTTGAGAAGTGTAGGGACAAGGACATTGAGAAGATCCACATCAGTATCCTTGCAGACGCGACCAAAGAGGGAAATTGATACCACAGTCTCATAACGAACACTTGAGTTGGAGTGATAAATACAAGTATTCAACTCAGTAATTAAATCCTTTAGAACCAGTTTCTATCAATGAGTTCAATTCACGAAGCAATACCTTATTCGACTCAGACATGGTATTATATGCATTTAACACGTATTTACACACTGAAATACCAGCCATGCAAATCAGGATTGTATCGTCCTTTATATAGGCTACATCATTCTCCACGATCTGTTGATGATAAGGAATACAGCGCTCTCCATTGTACTTCAGAGCCTGACCAAGTGCCACACACTTTCCATGACGAACAGCAATTTCTGGTGATGCTTGACCTGTGGTTAGAATCGAGTTTTCCATAATAGATTTGAATGTCGCATCATCAGAGAACGAGAGAGTTACTCCAAGAACTCCTGCCGCTAAAACACGAATATCCTCCTCACTATTGCTAAGAAGACTCACCATTCTCTATTAATCATTACTTCCTCTCATTCATACCGTTTCTACTGTTGATCGTGTAGCAGGCTGCAAACGAGCACCCACTGCAGCCATGATCGCTTTGAGACTAGTCATGATAGACTCACGAATCTCAGTGTTGTTACCAACAATATCATCACTCAGATCCGACACCACATTGTCTATACGATTCGAGAGACGAATGATATGAACAAGAGCCTGGCCTCCTTCTTCACGTACTCCCTTGCTTGTATCTTTCAATGCACGAATGAATGTGGTTTGTAACTGAGGAAGGAATGGACGAAGAGCATCACCACTCTTACTAAGCAATAGATTAAGTGCACGGAAAATGGTCACACGCACTTCTGAGGAGTATCTATCACCCACAATACGAATCAAAGGACCAGTCACTTGTAAGGCATAGAGACGGACATTCTCTGGAGGAGCATACTGAACCAGATCACAAATCAATGAGGCACAATCAGCTTTTCTCTCAGCAGAAGCCACCCTATACATCACTCCTTTCATGCATTTCTACATGATTCCCTTTTGCAACATTTGGAACAGAGGCTTCAAGCCCTCCTTCATCGCAAAGGCAGGCAACACATAAGTATCAATATTCACACCAGGCCTATTCTTCATTCACTATGGAATCTCTTACTTGTATCGCTCCGTTGAAATCACTGTCGCAATCATATTACTAATGAATGCCACATGAGGCAACATGTCTTCCACCTTCTTCTTGTTGAGAAGAGCTGTCAGTGCATTCCAGGCTTCTTTGATGACTGTAGGATCACTATCTGAAGCTCGCTTAATCAACAGACGAAGTATCATTTGGATCTGATCATCCCAGTCAGACACAGAGTGTTGAATCAAAGCAGTTACCATGCCGCATGCTTCACGTCTCCAGCCATTGTTAGCCATCATACTGATCTTATCAAGATAGGTGAGAGTCCATTGAACTCCGAAAGTCTGGATATATTCTGCCATACAACACAAGGTCTCGTGAAGAGCAGTAGCAATATCACGATTCTCCATAGGGGTCTCATTCTCATCATTCTTACCATACATAACTTCAAGGAATTCATTAGCAGCATCGCCAAGGAAAAAGTGAAGGAATTTGGATGTAGAAGGAATGATTTGTTGTAAGACCGTAAGATGAGACACAGTATAAGGACGAGTCGTAAGACGCATAAATAGAGTATTGATAACAGGTCTTCCTTGTAGGAGAATGATCTGTTTCAATCCATTTAGGGCACGGTGTTGACGAGTAGGGTCAGAAGACTCCAGATCACCAAGGAGGATCGGGAGAATGGCATCGAATGTGTCTCCACTACCACGACGCTGCAACTCTGTAAGGGCCTCTGCTGCTGCTGCTCTTACATACTCGTTCTCATCACAAATTGACACTTTAAGGCTCTCCAAGAATTTGGGACCCCAACTCTTCAATACAGAGGTACTGCAGTTTGTAAGGACTTGGACAAATCCAATACAAATAATCTGGCGAATAACAGGATCCTCATTTTTCAGTCCCTCATTGAGCACCTCCAATACATGAGGAATCACATACTCACCAAGCTTCTGCACGAGTTCTCCCAAACAGCGGGCTGCGAGGGTACGCTTGTTCTCAGAATCACTCGTAAACATTTCGAAACAGAGTCGAGTCAACTCACCCAGCAGTTTCTTCAGCGTACGAGGAGAGTTACTGACAACAGACTTCCACACCTGGAAAGCACTTTGACGCACTGCTGCAGTTACATCTGTTGTCAAATAGAAGAGAGCTGCCATGATTTCTGTCCATGCCTGCATGCCCAGCTCACTCTGTAGGCGCTTCTCTACATCATCATCTGATAAACCAGTATCATTCTCATTCTCACTGATACCAACAGCCTTTGTATGACCTAATGTATACAATAATTCTCCCATCAACTGAATGGATGACTGACGAATACGCCAATCATCATCCATCATAGCTGATTTGATAGGAGGCAACACCACTGCCAATTCAGACTTGGCGAAATTCTTGACAATTACCTGACCTGCACGAAGCGCAACTTCAGCCACCATATCAGACTCATCTGCCAGACCAGACACAATTGAGGGTAGAATCACAGGAATCAATGCTGTGAAACGATCACCCAGAGTAGAGGGTAAGAATGAGATAGTCCACAAGACACCTTCACGAACACATGGCCGAGGATGTGACGAGTTCTTTAACAACTCATCAAGGACTTGCTGGAAACGAGTCGGACCGACAGATGCCAGCAAGTCCGCCAGACCTTGAGCAGCACCTGAACGCTCTGCTACAGTGCTGTCTTCATAGACCTTTTCAATGAGCCAGTCCATGACATCCTTCATTTCCTCTTCACCAACTTCATGTCCAAGCATACCGATACTATGAGCAGCCACTGCACGGACTTCAGGAAGAGGATCCATAAGACACTTCTTCAGAGGTGGTAACAGCTTAGAGATATAAGGCATCACATCTGTTTTATTTGCTAATGAGCAAATATTACCAACAATTAAAGCAGCCTTCTTCTTGGTTTCAGTCGATCGATCTGTCAGGCCACGCATTAGGATAGGGATAATCAGAGAGAGTGAAGGGGCATCAATAGTATGATGGAAGGAGGTTTCAGTGAGTGTCTTCAATGCAGATGCTGTGTAGAGATGAGGCTCTGTTAAAGCACGAATCAATACATCTTGTAGATCAGCAATCTCGGGAGTACGAATCACATTACCTATATCCAGCAGGGCTGATCGAGCTGCCTCCTGAATCGCTGTCTGGGCATCATTACAAGACTCCGTAAGAACAGGGACAATACGAGGGAGACAGGAAGAGAGAGATTGAGGTGAACAATATGCCATACTACCTAACATCTGAATGGCAACGTGCTTGGTTCGCCAACGGGAATCTGTCAATCCTTCCAACACCTTGGGCATCACAAGCTTCACACCATGAGGAGAGAGATTTCGCATTACAGAACGAGAGGCACCCTTAGCAGCCTCGCGAACACCTTCGTCCTTGTAGGAGAAGTTCTCAAGAAGGAGAGGAAGGAAACGCACCACATAGGGCTCGAACATGAATGTAAGAGTATCAAAGAGAGCCTCCAGAATCAACATTGCACCTTCACGGGCCAAAGGAGAGTCACTCTGACCAGCTTTCTCGATGAACTCATTGATACCATATTCTTTGAAGGCCTTACTGCTCATTCCCTTGATAGCTCCTGCCAGACCGAGAGCAGCACCGCGACGCTCAGCATATGTGTCACCCTGAGTGAGTTGAGTCAAGAGTCGATCAACATATGTCTTGGCATTCTTACGCAAACACTCATACTTGAATAGAGGAGTAAGACAACGAGCCACAGCCTCCTGAACAGAGGCCGCAGGAATTGAAAGGGAGTTTAAGAGAGTTTCCGTTGTGCTAAATATACGAGAATCTCCATCCTCTAAGAAACAAGTAGCTTTGCCAAGGAGGACAACACAACCCTCACGCATATGATCTTGCTTGATCATCTCTTCCTCTGTGCCCACATCCTTCTCCATGCTAGCCATCCGAAGGTTTAAATAGGAGAGAAGTTCCTGCTTGTTCTGCTCTCCATATTTCTCCATCAGTGCTTCTCCTGTCTTCATTCCCTGCACACGAACAGAATCACTTTCATGAGCGAAAGCATGAGTGAAGAGGATATCCAAAACACATGACAACTGAGCAGTGGTGAACACTCCACATATAGCACACTGCTGTAACATATTAAAGATAGCTACAATCGTCGAGACGAAAGTAGTACGATCTCTTGGGTCTTCCATTGCTTCCACTTCTCCACACTTCTTCTCCACCTGACTCAAAACATTGGGAGTACTTGTTGGGAATAACAACAAACCATGAGCAATAGCACTTCCTGCTGCACTTCGGATCTTGTCAACAGAGTGTCCCAGAAGCTGGAATAAGGGAATATAGAACACCGGAGAGAGCTTGAGATCCTTCTCCTCCCACTGCTGTTGGGCCTCTTCAGCGATGTCCTCATCCTGATCATACTGTAACATGAATAGACGTGTCTAGACTCATTACTTCATCCTAAGTCTTACCACATACAACGGATTCACACGAGAGGAGTCAAGAGAAGCTAGATTCAGAAGACTGTTCAAACGAACGTCTTCAGATCCAGAAAGCATACCTCGATCTCCAATGAGAAGAAGGACTTCGCGTGGCTGCAGACTAGGAGAAGCATCACAATAACTCATCAGAACACTCTCGGGAGATGGATCCAGACGTGGGGCAATACGAAGGAGTTCCAACAAGATTTCACATACCTCACAGCGACAACACAATAAGGTTGATTCCTTCAATGAATCATTCACATTAGCAAAGGCCTGCAACACACCAACTACATCACCATGAGAAGAAGCAGCCTCCTTCGAGAAGGTAGCTGTGCGGAGTACTGGAATGAAGAGAGGAAGATAACTACTTGGAAGAGGAGAAGCAAGTGTCATAGCAAGTACTGGCTTGACCACATCCAAAAGAGAGAATGAATCTAGCTATGAGAGAGATTGGAAATATGTACAGAACTGTTGGAAGAACACGTAATGAAGACTATTCTGCAGAGCAGCACGAAGAGATGGATTGGCAATCACTGAAGCACATTCACCAAAGACTTCTCTTGCCATCACACACACAACCGGATTGGTTAGCATACCATTAACCCACATCACACATTCCATTAGATACTGTTCAAAGTTTTTACCTCCTCCACGGACCAATGCCTGGATAGTGAGGAGAACACGGCGATATGGAATAGCAGTAGTGTCAACACGAGCACGAATGATAGCTTGTTCTTCCAAAGTCTTCTTCCGAGCTTCAATGGCCTTTTCAGCTTCTTCTTTCGCAATTTTATCCTTGTTGATCTCTGCTTTAAGTTCTGCAGCCCAATTATCATCATTCTTACCAAATGGGTTACTTCCCTTCTTTGCTCGAGTCTTTCGTGTTTGAGAAGTGGTTATTTCTGGTATATAGCCACTATCTTCTTGATGAGGTTTCCACTCCACATTCTCGGGTGTTCTCCAGATCGAGAGGTCATGTGAAGACACTGAGTTAATCACAGTTGAAGATGCATTCGACGATAACTCGTCATGCAAAGCAGCATAAAGAGGTGAAAGAACCGCGGGAATAGAAGCCAGGTTCTCAAGCATACGTGAAGTAGCTGTTGCAAGAATACCTGACGATGATGTGAGAGCAAGAGAATCGGAATGATAGATAGCGAGAATACCTTGAATAGTCTCCTCCGATACTACTAGGTCCTTCAGTGAACGACACATTGATCCGAAGACAGCATGCCATGGAGCATGCTGATTGCGACCAACACAGAGGAAGGGATGACTCGAACACCAAGTAAATATGGCTAGATCCTCCCACTGGACAGCTCCATGAGCGAGTGTCTGCAGGACTGCGAGAAGAGGCTCATGTGGAAGTGGGTACTCATCATTGTAGAAAACTTGAGAAGAAGAATCAATGAGATACTGCTGGAATGCTGTCAGAAGAGTAAGAAGATGAGAACGTGAAGATGCAAGAGAGGAGAGAAGGGCTAGGGCTTGACTACGATTTCTCTGAGTATTGGTCATCTAGACATGAATCGAAACATACAATAATACGATCTGAGAAAAAACCAACTTTAATAAAGCTGTCTCTTCATCAGGATGAAGACAATGTGATGTGAGAAGAAGCTCAGCTCCTGTATACAGAGCTTCGTTACACCAAGAAACAAGCAAATCATCCTCTCTGTTGCTACTTACATACATACTTGGTTGATACAAGTAACTTCCCTCTTTTAGTGATTCCTTGAGAACTGGTGGCATAGGTTCGTTAAGTAAGATAGCCAGTCGGATAAGTGAAGGGAATGCCAATACACCTTCTCGACCACAGATGAAGGGTTTGGCCATGGCTCGACCAACTGCCTCCTCCAGACCTTTCTTCAGAACTTCTGGTTTCGTTATGGCTGTTGATACACGAAGTACTGATGAGAGGCAGTAGAGTGATGAGAGGAGAGTCGTGTTAGTTGCCTGGAGTGATCCAGAGAGAGTTGTCAACAACTCCTCTGAATAAGTTTCAGAGAGAAGAATAGCATGCGAGATACAATCCAATAAACATCCCTTAGCAGCAGGATTACTCTCCTTCTTCAATGCGGTGATTAATAAATTTTCAATCTTCGTTGCTGATGCATGACAGGCAGCTTTTCCCATCACTCGCTCATTCATCCCTTGGAGTACAGCTTGCAGTCCCAAATACACTTGCTTCTTGACGGCAGGAGTACAACGAGCAGCGTCCATCTCATGTAATAACAATTCCATGAAGGATGTGATTGCTTCTCCATCACTACAATGATTCACTAAGCGCTTGAGAAGGGAATGAACAGTATCACTAGCTTCAGGTGTATTCTGCTTGAAGAAATACAGGCTAGTATCAACTAGATACGGAAGATATCGTGAACCATCCACAGTCAACGAGTTGACTACTGCAAGGACACAAGGCACTGCCATATCCGGATTACGCTTCACTCCACGCGACAGAGAGGGGAAAAGATCCTTACTCAGCAATTCATGTGTAGATAGACTGGCTAAAACACCTCCTGCCTTGACAACACTCTGAGATGGTGTTTTACGGGCAGCCGATAAGACAGAGAGATAACTAGGAATAATAATAAGAAGTAGTGAAGGACCTCTTTATGAGAGATGAAAGACAAGTTGATTTGTGTTCAGGGGATTCAATATATTCACAGAGTCTACTGCCAAGAAGTAGCAGTGTCTCCTTATTGGTGCAGCAAATATCAATTGCTTTCTCCAGTAGTACATCTTTTGTTGTTTCAGAAGTAGAAATAAAGTAATGAATACAACAGACACACAATCTGGGATCCTTTTCAGCAATTTCCTCCATAAGTTTGATCTACAACTATTAGTATCCCGGCAGAGAAAGCTACCTTCGTTTCTAAAACAGTATCAGCGAGATCAGCCTGGGTTGACGAAAACATGATGCAACACATACGAAATAGTCTATAGACCCTATTTGTAATGATAGAAAACTAGAGTCCACCATTTTACTGAAGCATTCTTGTAACTCGTTGATAACAGTTTCAAGAATGGTTTAGATACAGAATCGAAGAAGTTAGCGTATGCTAGAAAAGAGAAATACTCTTCAAGAAGAGCAGACTCTTCTTTAGAAGCAAATCTCCAAGTATTCATAAATGCAGTCAAAACAGTCTTCGAATGGCTCTTGTTAATTTCCACCGATGATTCAGATATCGAGGATGTGAGAGTCTATCCGTAACACGTTCTTTCAACTCCTACTTTCAGTTTCGATAGAAACTCCGGTAGGTCAATATCACTATCAATTGAACTGAGACAATCCTCCATTATTCTGAGGTTAATAGAGTTCTTGCCATCATTTTCTGGGAAATTTCCTTGAGTCTTGGGTACCAATTATCGCTGAAACTCATTTCTATGTGGGATACATCAGGATATATTCCCTTGAAATCAAGTCACTAGGATGGAAGAGAGAAAGGACCAGGAACTGCGGGGATTATGGAATTCTAGCACAGGTTTTTCTCACTTGGATCATGTTATCATTATCAACAAATGATGAAGAAACTTGTCCCTCCTCTCATTCTACTTGCATGCTTGGGACTTGTGATAGTAGCTTCGTTTCGTCGTATTTCTCTCCCAGTTTCTGTAGGAAGTTGTCAAATGACTGTAATGTACAGGTAATAAAAGTACTGAAAGGTAATTTAGGGAACGAGTTACATGGGAGTATTACTTATCCCACAGATGTCCAGATTCAAATGAGAGAGCAAATTGAGCATGTTATGAGACAAATGAATATCAGTTCTTTCAGTCGCAACTATATAGAGTTTCGTAAGTTGATTGATGTTGAACAACCGAAACGTGTTGTTCGCATTGAGGAACTAGCTAAGCGAATTCAGGATAGAGAACGTGTTTTGGTAACCTTTACAAACTATCCCTATTTAGATCAGTTCTATGTATCCTATATGACTAGCCGATTGTGGAAGTACTCAAACTTTATGGTAGTAGCCTTAGATCGAAAGGCATATGATGTGCTAAGTATTCAGGGTTTCCCTGTTGCATTAATCAAAACTGCTCACATCGAGCAATATGATATCGTTAACACGAGCAATTATGGGGAACATAGTTTTAATGTGATTATGAAGTTGAAGTTAGTTATCATCCATAAGATTCTCTCTCTGGGACTTTCATGCTTAATGTTTGATTCGGATGTGGTTATTTTCAAAGATCCCTTTAGTGGTTTTCCACAGAAAGACTTTGACTTTGTGGCTCAAATGGATGAGCACATTTGTGCCGGATTTATCTTCTTTAAGCCTACAGATATGAGTTTTAAGCTGATTGAGATGGCCATCGATCGTATGAAGGGACGTGAGATCAACGATCAGGATGCTATTCAAGAGATCGTTGGAGGAGGCATGCTGCCTGGTCTCCGATGGGAATTCCTTCCTACCCAATCTTACAGTAAAGGTTCTATTTATTTTAATAATCACCAATTCCCATGGTCCTTGCCTTGTAGACTTGACTAATGAGTATAATACGTAGCTTCAGCACAAGTGATGGCTCACAACAACTATGTAATCAGTCATGAAAATAAGGTGTATCGGTTGAAAGAAGCAGGATTATACGGTTTTGATGTGAATCATGAGTATTCGGACTCTCAAGCCAAATACATCACACTTGAGCATTATTCACAAAATAGTGGTTTTAGTAATGTTCTCACAGTTCTTGTTCGTATTGCGAATGCTCTTGATCGTCATATGGTGGTTCCTGAGATGCCCTGTTCAGGCACTATGGTTCCTCCCTGTAATTTATGTGGCTACCAGCCATTACACTGTATGAAAGATTACTTAAGGGAAGCAAAACTCCCATGGAAGGAGCATGTAAGTGAGGAGATGGTGAATGAGTTATAGGTATTCTTCAATAATCAGTATGTTCCTGATGATGTGAAATTAAGTTATCTTACAACGCCAATTGCCTTTTTAGTCCGTTCTGAAGACGAGTGTGATCATTGCTTACAAAATCTTCAGGTTTCTGCACGTTGTGTGTTCTATGATTCTCAAGTAATGGATGTTAGTGGGATTAAAACGCTTTTCGCTGACTATGATAAGGAGAAGGTTATTCGCATTCAGGAAATACCAATAGACTTTTATGTTTATTGTGTTTATTGTATACAGTTTAACTACAGAGGTCCCAAGAGAGAAAAAAGGGCCCAGCGGGGAATCGAACTCCGGACCTCTCGCACCCAAAGCGAGAATCATACCACTAGACCACAAGGCCACTCATTAAGTACAGAGGATGGATTTACTTAAATGTTGATTCTCTCAACCAATCTAGCTCTATATCCTACAGATCAATTAATAGTTCATGAAGAACCAATCTTTCAGTGATCTTTCTGAATCGTATGATTCACATGATCACCATCATCACGGTAACAACTCGGATAATCACAGGTCAGCAAGCAGATTACCAACAAAACGTAAGGGTATAGGCGACTGGTCGGAAGAGGAAATTCGAAGGTTGATCATAAGCATAATAAATAATCGAAGTATTCTACGTAGCAGATCAACGAGTGCTCTTGATGACCTATCAAATGGGAAGATATCAAAAGGAGTGAGCATCCAGGGGTTCATTTATGCATAGGCACTGTGGGGGGCAGTTGCTGCTGATGTGACAGACGTTAGAGGTGTTCCTCGGAGTCCCAAAGCATGTCGTTCGAAGTTTAAATTACTTAAGGATCAATATAAACGAGGTAATTAATAAGGAGTAATGTAATCTGCAGAGATTTTGGTCTGCGGCAAATTGAGGCGGCTATCTATGTGGCCATTTTTCCGACTTATGTATATAATATATCCAGTAGTATCATTCAGTACTAGAACCGTTCACTTATCTTTTGGCTATAACTGCATAGTTCGTCGATGCGAATGAGTTCATTCACACTGAATCACGTGACCCATGCAGTTATGCATTCAAACTGGATTATGACGACTCGTATACTACACACTATGAATCATCGAATCAAGACTCACTGTTTGAAGAAACTGGCACCTATGGGCCAATTTCGTTTTGTTGGAGGTCAGAGGAATCGACCTCTGACCTCTTCTCTCCCTCCCCGTTGTTAGGCAGTGACTGGGAGTCTTCTCCTCGTGAAACTGGACCAGAGAGACTTCAATATGATGATAAGGATATGACTGTGCTCGTGAAACAGATGACTCAGTTGATAGTTGAAACGAAAAGCTTTTGTTCTACGCTTAACATAAAGTTAAATGACCTTCAGGCTTCTTTTCAAGTAGTTATTCGCCAACAACAATGTTTGCAAAAGATGTTTGCATTGGAATAACTTACTCGGATGTGTCCATAAAGGGATAGTATGATGATAGAAGCACTTATTTGAGTGTCATACATTGTTTTCTATATGTATCTGGCATGAGAGATTCCCTATGATGATCCATCACACCCTTGTTTCTTCAACAAACATATTATTTTAACAACTCCATTCTCCTCGTTTTGATCGTTTTCTCCACTAAATCCCAGAACTGAACCCTAGCTACTGCATCCATATTACGAACATCACGATTAATCTAGGTTACACTTCCTTTTTACTTCCTACACACACTTCGTGGACATTCCACCCCTTCACCACTGCCGGTATGGGCATTTCATTGAACCACATAAATACTCCCAGAACTATATATCAGGGATCACTTCGCTACTTACTCTTACTGAAAAGAGTTGCAGGATCAGTGATACGCCAACCACGAAACTGCCATGTTTGTATGCCAGCAATGATACAAACAATACGATCCCATTCTCCTGGTGATAGTTTTGATGGATTATCAATGAAACGGAATCGCATTTGACGACCATTAATCTCATGCATTAAAACTACTTCTTGAGGCTTCAGAGGAGACTTCTAGTACTCAGAATCCTTCTTTTTCACATACTTTACGCATTATATCGCTCGGTACGTACTCTCCTTTATCCATAAACTGTTCCACATTGAACATGGTTATCACATTACTTCCTGCTGATGGTGCCACCACTATAATAGCTTCCATACTGTAATCTGCTGGTCCATTTGCTGTTTGAGTCAAGAAACCCTCTTCAGGATTAATGGTGATGGAACTCACATCTAGTATAAATCATCCGAAACAATTCCTACTCATTCGACTACTCCAACCTTCTTCAGTTCTGCCTTCAGATTTCTCGTCACGACGAATTAGGTCAATCTACATCATACGTAGTTCCTTTCACCTACAGCTTCTATAAATGACGATTTACCATTGAGAGCAATAATCTTTGATCGAGTCTCATATACCTTCTCATTACCAAGAACTGCTCGTAAACGCTTATAACTCTGGATATTTACTGTTGTGGTCGTAGTCTTATCTCCAATCACCTGCTCCACAGTGGCACTAGTTGCAGAAGCATCGACAATTGGCTTAACATAACGAAATGGCACTGTAAGGTCAAAGTATTCACATTTTGATGATTTTCCATTGAGAAAAGAAAGCAGTGCTTCCTTCTGAGGAAAACTAACTGCATCCACATTATTATCGAAACATTGCAATGCATAACTTGCTTGGTCAGTACTTGGATCCTTTGAAAACACATTCCAGAAGAAGAAAAGGCTATCAAGAGTATAAAACGCCTTTTCCTTTTCCATATTCTTTGTATCTGTAATTCCGAACTTTTTCATACATGTAAATGTCTTATCAGGGAACACATGACTACCAATGTGCACACAGCCGTCTTTCCTTTCAATTACCCTCTTCTTTGCTATTCCAGACTTGAGAGTCTCCAAAGGATCCATCTTGTAACAAAAAGGACTGTTTTTTATAGTCCAATAGATACTTGAATTAACGCATATGCAAATAAGCTGTAGTTTTACTTTTATCAGTTATGCTTCGTTGCTCAGCAGTTTTACTACATTCATTCAATCGACTATGGCTTCATTCAACTTTTTATCGTGGTTTCGCCTATAAGTAGATGTGAGTTGAATTACTCAAGAATAGACTTAGATCCGAAGATGCTTTGTATAATGATGAACTTGATAGTAATACAATAAGGAATTCTGAGACATAGGTGTTATTGAGTTACATCACTCTCTAGATAAACAGGTGATCGTAGATTGATATGCTTCATGAATTAGAAGAGTTTGGATACACAAGTATTGACCATTGGAATATGTGGTGCGCCAAACTCCGGAAAGAGCACGTTGATGAACAAAATTATTGGAAAAAAACTCTCTGCGGTCAGTCATAAAGTGAATACAACGCGAACTTCCATTCTTGGTGTTAAGAACGTGGACAGAACGCAACTTGTGTTTTTCGACACTCCTGGAATCTTACAGAAAAGATAATTATTATTGTTTTAAATGATCAGTAGTGGAAGCAGTCGTGAAGAGAAGGAATTAACGGGGGTCGCTCGGAATATATTAGGGAAAACCGATGTATATTTAACTGTCTATGATTTGTGAAAATGTGATGTGTAGTTAATTGATGGCTCCATTCCTTTGACCTATTTGAGTCGGGAAGTGATTCACACTTCGGTAGCATTATCCAAAATGCATAATGCTTCCATACTCTTAGCACTTAACAAGGTCGATTTACTCAAATCAAAAGCACTTTTTCAAGAACGGAAAGAAGGAGTCATAAATGAAATTCCTCCTGAACTGCGATCCTCTGTATAATTAGGACTGTTCTCTCATCTGTAGATACAGTTCCTAGAGATTTCTGCTTTAACAGGAAGTGGAATCTCCCGCCTTACGAATGAGCTGCTTCAATTAGCAAAACCTGGTTCTTGGTTATATTCTGCTGGAGTTGTGACAAATCGCAGTCCAGAAGAACAGGCCTGTGAAATTACTCGTGAGAAGGTATTTCATTATCTAAATCAGGTATATGTTGTGATTATCCCTTATGGGAAGGAAATCCCTTATGAAATGATTTTCGAACACCAAGGATGGAGTAGAGAGAATGATAGACTAGTATTACATCAGCGTTTGATAGTGATATTATATGTATCTTATAACGAGTAGGTGCAGACAGCATCAAAACAGCGAATTGTAAATAAGCTAAAGCGACGAATTGAGACATCAGCAGCTTCTGATTTACGGGAACTCTTCCAACGACCGTTATATTTGGATCTCAGTGTGGTTGTTGAAAAGAAATAATCATTTATGAAAATTGTTTGTTTAGCTCATCATAGATTTCGATCCAATTGTATACAGAAGATAGCTCCACACAAATCTCGTCGTGATCCTTTTTGTTAGTAATCCATAACTTTCCTACTAATAGCTTGTATTCAATACTCGGCTGAATGTCAGTTGATAGTAACTTTCGTATTCCCGAACTATCTTTATCCAATTTGATAATTAAACAACCGTCATACCATGTATGTTTGGACTTCTCGCCTAATTCATTATTCTAATGCAAATCAAGTACGCATGTCATGAAGGATGCGATACACTTCATATCGTTGATATGACTGTGGTGTAAGTCTTACTGAAACATCTATGATCAGTAGACTCAATTTTCTCCTACCCAATGTCAGTGTTGCTACATTCTCTTGTACAGAACGATAGTACCGAAATTGATTATGGTCTCGGACATACGGTAGATAAAAATTGTACTGATGACATTTTGATAATGACAATAAGAAGGATTTCCTATACTTCATCCAATACCCTTCTATTACTGTGTATCTGTCAGTTGGGTATTTATAGAATGTAAAACAGACTCATATTCTGTCTTATATTGTTCACTTTGATCACAATACTAAATCTCATTTCCAAGCACTATATTCACATCAAGATAATCATAGTATGTTTCTCGTAGTGGTTGGACTTTCCAGAACTTCATTTCTTCCATCAGTGCATCTGCAAGAGGCTTGTTATTAAGAGCCAGATATGAGCCTATCACTGCTGCATATATACGAGAGTGCTGCATGGTTTTGAAGGGTTGTTGTCGTTTATAATAAGCCTGTTCATCCATTTGAGGAAGATGCTCCCAACTAAGTTGCTTACAGACTGCAGAATAACATTGAATACACTCTCTAAAGCATTTTGTTTCATATAAACTGAATAAGAATTCAGGAAGCATGATTCCAAATCGACTATTGGTAGGATCACAAGCCAAGAAGTATTGCATTCCTTTGTCATATCCTTGAACACAGACCAGCGAATGAACAAATACCCCCGATAATTCACCTCCTGGACACACTAGGGACGGAAGAATCTTCGATGACACTAATTGAAAGAAAGTCAAATCCTTTGTCGTCATTGCTAAGCGCAAAAGAGTCTTTCCAAGTCCAGAATGAATAGGATCTTTTGCTGACTCCAAGTATTGTACTGAAAACTGTTGAGCTAGAGAGTTAAATCGACTGCTTACCAAACGTTTCACAATGGTGTTACATTCCTAGTACTCATCCACTCTACATAGCAATACAGATTCAGAGACAATACAGCATTCCCGTAACAGCCTTTCTCCTGCTTTACAAACTTCCATCCGATTTGAGTTCTGACTGCTAAATACAGATATTAATTCGTTAGTATTCATATCACGAATCAGCTTATCCATACCAGGTCGTATTGACTTGAAACTACGCATTACTCTCACAATACCTATTAAACCGTTTGAAAATATTATATGACATTGTGTCCCTCGTTAATACAGCTTCTGGCATTCCTATTTGAAACACTACCCTGCCTGCACCACTTCCGTATCTCTGTTCAAGAGACGAGCCAACAACACTCCGTATAATCTGTTTAGGCACGTTTCTGTATACGAACATGAAATGGAGTGAAGTTTCTAACAGGAGTTTCTCTGACTACACATCAAATCTTGGAACCTTTCAGAACTTCATCTACGACGCGAGAGAAGAAAAGGAGGGACCAAAGAACGAAGATCCTTGCTACTTATAATCATCATGGAACTACTAGCCATGCCGTGCTCCCTTCCCTCAATTCCACCCTTCCACATTTCACTTCCAACCATTTTAATCTTCACTATTCGTTAACGAGAATGCAAAAGGAGCTTGAGTTTGGTATTTACATGCTCACAGATGTGTTATTCTAGAGTCCGGCTCTTCTAAGAAGTTGTATTACTATTACTGTAAACACCCTGGCTGCGGTTACAAAACTACTCGTTCGGGACATATGAAGAGGCATGAACGTACTCATACGAAGGAAAAGCCATACAAGTGCACAATGTGTTCTTATACGGCTTCTCGTTCGGATCATTTGAGACGTCATCTTAAAATTCACTACAAGAATATTTGCGCTACAAACTCTTCATTTCATTCCGAATCGACTAGGACGGTATCTGATACATCAGCATCGACTTCACCTGCTGTGAGTCCATCTCCTGTAGTGTCTGCCTCATCCTCTCCTTCTCTAACACCTCTTGCGCCTAATCCTGCCCCAGTTCCCTATTCGTATTTGGGAACTAATGCATATGATGATGGAGGTAAGTGCTGTTGGGGAAGTCTTATTATTAGTTATGATCTTCTTGAGATTCCTACATCAGTGTTACCAGAATCAGAGACTCTAGATTTCTTCACTTTGCGCGTTTCTTTAGAGTCTGGATTGTCAATTTCATATTGATGTGTATTGTTTGTCCTAAGGACTGTGGATCTCTGTGTTTTGTATTGTTATATCAAGTATAACAAGTTGTCAGTTTTGTTTGTTAAAAGTTGTCATTCAAACACTTTTCAAGTCAATGGTATGACTCCATTTTGTTACAATTATCTGTTTAGAGTAACTACGGTCAGGCGTTTCAAGATGATTGGATGAGCGTCGATGCGTATTTGGTGATGTTGACTTTTTCATCTTATAGCGCTCCAGAGCCGTACCAACCCTCCATACAACAGAATTACTATTATGATAATGATTTTGGATTTGGAAATATGCAAACAATGGACGAAGAGAACTATGACAATGAACCTCCCCTTCTTGAAGGTAGATATTTATCAGTGGACTTGAGTTCTAGAGTTAGGAATCGATTTCAGTCATATATTCAACAAGATTCTCGTAGTCATTAATCCACGAAAGAAAATCGACTCAGTCCTTGTAAATGACGCCGATTTGACTGGACCTATTCTATTCTGCTTTGTTCTTTCTGTGTTTCTGCTTCTTGTGATTCATGAGGACTTTGTTTGATCTATAGAAGGGGAGAATCCAGTTCGGGTATACTTTTGGATTCTTCTTTGCTGGTTGTTTCTTGATGTATGTTCTTTTCATCTTCTGTTCTCTAGATATATTCTTCTCAATCTTTTAAACGAGAATCAGTCCACAAACATATCTATGACATTAGTAACGAGTATTCTTGGGTATTCAATTATCCCTCTTGTGTTCTTGGCTCTATATTCTGTCTTTTTCAATACAAAGTGATTATCAATATATCAATTAATTCTAGGAACACCTTTGGGCTGATTTTGGGAGTTCTGAGTATCATTTGGTCATCGTTTTCAGCATCACGTTTTATTGAGCTTCTCTTAGGTAGTAAAGATCAGCGTTACATCATCATGTACCCTCTTCTCCTCCTATATGCTACCTTTGCGATGATTACATCTTTCTAATAGTGGTTTTGAGTGTTTTCAGAAAATATAACTAACAATCATCAATATCCAATTCATTAGGATCATTTGTTGGATCTGTCACTCTCTCTTTTGATGATTCAAAAGGAATCGTAACAATATGTTGCAGATTCAGAAGTGCAAGATACGCATCTGTTTGATTGTTTCCTCTCCGAACAGCTACTGTTCCATCGTATCCGTCACTACTCGATCCATAGTAAATAGGAGCAGTTTGTAAGAAGTTTTGTTGAATTGGGAAACTGTGTATCAACTCTCCTCCCTCCCTTTTCACCAATTCCGCTATAAATGACTTTGTAGAGGATTGTATCTCGATTTTCTCAGGTAGAATTACTCGATTTGGAGATATCGATTCAAAGCGATGTGATTCCTTCACAATTCCAAGCCACTCTGGATCATAATATAACTATCTATCAATCTTTATGCATACATAGACCATGTTATCCTTCACCTCAGAAGCAGGGACCTCCATTTCCACAACCTGCATGAATTCACGTCCTTGAAGGCATTTATCCAATGCCAGGAAAAGAGTTTTTCCATCTACAGCTGCAGTAGGTCTCGATTCCGTGATATGTTCTTCTTGATCTGATTCTGGAGATATGGGATTGGTTGGTGAATATACAGCTTCATGCGGATATACAGCTGCAAATTTCACATGCAGATGGGCTGCAAACCAGTAGGCAGGCTACTGATCAACTGACTGACACAATCTCACTTTCAACTCCTTGAGAACACTCATTAGAGGAATGGAACCTAAACACATATTATTGATATCTGTTCTAGAACTTATTCTATTATTCAAAAAGTACTGGAAATGAGGTTTCTTCCGCAGTAGAGCTTGTGTGTCCCCATACTGGAAGATTTGAGATGGCCAATCATGAGAAACCATGATATCAATAGGAGACGAGTATGTCAGTAACTTGAGAATCTCAAGATGACGATAATGGAAAGAGCTAGTAAGTGCAGGATCAAATCCTTTGTGGTTAAATGGTACCGTTTCATAATATCCGCATTCGTAGTCCTGAGAATTCCAGATTCCTGAAATCGATCCAATCCGCAAGCCTTTATAGCGGATCACATTTGAACAGCCCATATAGTAAATATTCGGTGCAACCCATCCTCCGTAGTGTAACTCGCGATGATAGTTGACAGCTTCGTGATTTCCTCCAATATAGATTGTAAGAATAGGTGCTTTTCTCTCTCCATTGTAATATCGGAAGAAGTCCATCTACATTCGATTCCAATCTAAATCCATACCATATGCAAGTATTTCTCTGGACATTTCATACATCCAAGATCCTCTTGATTCCTCACAGCCTGGAAATCACCTGTGATGATCAGTAGATCGATAGGCTTTCCTTTCTCCGCAAACACATTGCACATTCGATAATAAGTATCCAGTTCTCCATGCCCACAACCTGTTACGGCGATATTAATGGAAGGCATTAAGAATGTGACTCCTAACAAACAACTCATAAGCTAATATAACATTAATAAGTGTTTTCCCTCTTAAGCATTTGGTCATGGATCTGTTGACCTGCACAGCAATGATGTACAAGACAGTTCTTATCCTTGCATACAATATCATTACAAGTTTCTTTCTCCCCACTCGTTCGTACCACTTCCACTTGAACTGTTGAGCTGTGGATATTCGCCTTATGGAAGATAGACTTGACATCATCCATAACCTTCTGGTGGTTATAGTAGTGCGAACATACAATATGCACTGATCCGATATTGACATCGTCATTCAGTTGCCAGATATGGAGACCATGGAATGATTCCACTCCTGGAGTCTTACCGATAGCCTCACGAAGCTTGGCCACATTGATTGACTTGGGAGCTGTTTGAAGAAGAATTCCCGTGACACTCTTGAATAGAGGAATGCAGGAATGAAGAATCAACAGCACAATAAGCAATGAGCAAATGGGATCTGCATAGAATCTCCATTCCATATTTTCTGGAAGGTATCGAATAATACAAGCACTAGCAATAGCAGCAACTGATCCCAAAGCATCACCCATCACATGGAGAACCACAGCTTGGATATTGCTAGATCGTTTTCGTTTGGGTTGTTTCTTAGGTTCCATCTCAACAACAACAGAGTCATGGTCATGATGTTCGTGTTCATGATCGTGCTCATGTTCCTCATGTTCCTTATGGTCATGTTCATGCTCATGTTCCTCATGTTCCTCATGGTCATGGTCATGACCGTGTGCATGTCCGTGAGAATGTCCATGAGCATGCCCATGAGGGTCTGATCCAGTACAACCAAATATAAACAATCCCAGCACATTGATTAAAAGACCCAGAATGGATACAGCTAAGTTCCATCCAATACGTTCAGCCATCGAATCTTTCACCTCACCAATATCAAAGAAACGAGTTAGCGCCTCAATCACAATATTCAGACACACAGACAATAAGAACACCGAATTGATCATTGCTCCCATAACCTCAAAACGACTCCATCCATATGTATAAGAATCTGTACTCTTTTTTCCTGATAACGATAGGGCCCAGAAAGCAACAAGCAAAGCAATCAGATCACTAGCCATATGCATAGCATCAGCTTGAAGAGCTAATGAATTGGCGTAAATACCAACAACAAACTCCACGATCATAAAACCTCCTGTCAAGCACATCATTGCCACTAAACTACAGCGCTCCTTCTTCACACGACCCTCTTTCTTTTTCTGCTCATCCAGAATGTGGTTCTTCTCTTCATCACTGAGATTGTACTGGCGCTTCTCATTCTCTGGCTCTGGGAAATCCGCATATGAACTAAGAGATTATCCAGTTCTAACAATGGACGTACAGTAGATTCCGGATATTCTTTACATACATCTTTGGAGGTTGTGTGGCTGAGGGATCATAAATACCATGATTATCAAAGTGACCGTTGTGAAGATGATGTAGAGTTCCATTCATTACCACATCCAAGTGATCATTATGCACAACAACCTCATAATTTGAATCTTGACTCAGCACTTTCTCTAGACCATGGCCATCACCACAGTTCTCGCATGCACATGGAGAACACTCCCTAATCAATCACTACCTCCGTACTATCCTACTCATGAAGTGTACCGATAGCATTGTTCGCCTTAATTTCTTGTAATTCAACTTCTCCACTCATTGAAAGTAATTATGACTATGTTTTCCACTCTAAATAGTGGTACAAACTGATTGGCTGAGCCGGTCCTAGATGAAAATAGGAGAGGAAATCCTCGAGGCCTCGATTATTCCTATTATCTCTTTCAATTCCTTTTATTTTTTCTTCCTTTTCTCCTAATTTCTTTTTCTTGCCTTCTTCTTTCAAATAGAAAAAGCAGAAATCGATTGAGCTCGAATATGAGAATGTAGAAATGAATGAGCAGAATCGAGGAATTGTGTTCTTCCTTATTCTACTCCATTATTATGTAGAATTTGTATATCTATTGAACATGAGGTGAACATGCTAATATTTGAGTAAGGAGGGAACCAGTGCACAATAAGAGAAGTGGACTAATGGCTCAGTAAAATGTGGCCATTCAGTACTCTTCTAATATTAATCACGTTACTATACTTATTTTCATTATCAAACAAACAAACAACAAATGACCCTAAATGAACTAATTGTATCCCATAATCTCTTTGAACTCTTGATAGGTGAGAAATGCCGGTTCGAGTCGTTTCTGAATATCCAGGATCTCCTCGCGGCGTTTCAAGATGCTCTTAACAGGAATCTGTATCGTATCCTCCTATAAAGTCATCCAAACGATTAAGTGTAGTACAATAACCATTATATCCAAAGGTGGATAGATGATGTTCTGCAAAAAGTCAGTGATTGTTTCCATATCCCTATGCTTGTTGATTAGCAGAATCTGCTCAGGCTTTACTTCTGCAATAAAGTAACTTGGAGGGCTATCGAGGAGTACATACAGCATTAATTGCATCTGTATCAGATTTGTCTTTCGCTGCTCCAGTCCTATTACATTATACTCCAGCCCATTTCGTACGAATAAATGAGTCATCAAAGAAGAAGAAACGAGCATGTATCTTCCGATTCTTCTCAAAGAAGTAGTATACAGATCGATTAAAGAAGAAACTTCTTGCATGCCATTGTAAATATCGATCACTATTCTTAAGAATTCCATTCACTCCTACTCCTCAGGAGATAATACAATGCTGTATTCTCGAGCTTTCTCTTTTTCATCTTCATAAACTGTTTTCCAGATGTCGTTTGTCAATTGGAGTTTAATCATTTTATCAAAAGTTGTTTCTTCAATTCGAATGTTGTTCTTTATTGCCATTCTATAATACTCTTCAACTTGTTTGTATTGTTTTAATTTGCACAATGAACCAATGAGACTATCCACACACATTGAATGCATAATTGGGTTGTTACTCTTTGCACTCTCACACATCGATTCAGCTAGATCGAGGCATTGCTGGTAGTGTCCGGCAATTTCCAATCCCTTGAGAAGCTTCCAATTCTGACTTACATCACGATAGCCACTACTATCGTAGAAGTTCGATTGGATGATCTTCATAGCATCATCAAATAATCGCTTTGAAAATAACATCATAGCGAAAGAACCTATGTTCAACAATGTAGGAAAATAATACAATATAAACGTGGAGAATGGTGCCAGGATTCAGGAACAGTCTGCCACACAGTGCTAGCAAATTGTAACTTGCGTTCTATCACAGCTGATGTCATTAGTATATCAGCAATTGGAAGAGACATATCGACATGGCCCTATTTCTATAGAGACATCAGAATGAGTACATCTCGTTTTAGAAGGTATTGATGAAACGAAAGCAAGAGTTTGAATTGTCTTTGTCGAAATAAGCAAGAGTAGAGAATTTGTAACGCCTTCAGTATGAGATCACCTTCGTTAACTTACATTTCCATCCATAGGAATCCATAGCTCTGAATACTGAAAGAGACGTTTTCGCAACTAGGTATCACGTTCTCCATACTAATCTTCACAGTCATGATGTTGTTCACTTTGAAGTCAGTTTTCACATATGTTGATATTCGTGACAAATCAGATTCTGAGAATGGCATTGAAATACGATTTATCAATGCATATCTACACATGAGTAGGAGCATAAGGCTTTCTACTTGTCTCTATCATCCATATTTTCAAATACTTGTGATGCAGCTGAAGGAATGTATTTAGTTGAGTTCTCTTCTCCATTGACGAAACTGCTTGAATAGCGGACTGTAAGAGATCTGAGTTGTTGCTTTATAATGCTTGCAGTTGTTGTAGCCGTCCGTTGCCAACAACATCCATGAAGCATGATCATCAATGGTGAAACAAACAGGTGATGACTTAAAACACACGTATATAAATCTACTTCTTCTCCTTCT